>JAKSZP010013411.1:0-117433 GCA_022478985.1 Massospora cicadina
TTTCTTGCAGTACAACTCACCTGGGATTGCTATATCTATATAGCCCCATTTGGGTACCCAGTGGTAATCAAAGTCCCCTCCAGCTAGGACTTCTTCAAGTTCCTGATAAATTGAAAATATCAGGTCGGACCATTCCTCCTCCTCCACTAGCTGCAGGTGCATTTGGATAGCATCTTTTAGGTATGATTTTGGTGCCTGACAATCTGTAAAGCCTCCATTGATCAACTAACGGATGTACTCATTGTGGCTCCCTGCTCCGTTCCAGGTATTGTCTTCTGTATGCGCCACCGTGGCGCTGTAAGATTTGGTTTTTGCGCTTGGTTTGGGTACTTTGGTGGGGGTATTTCCCTTCAAAATCCAAATTACTGATTCATCAAGGCTGAATTCCCAGTTGAGGAACGCTTCAATCTGGTGGATGCTGATACCTTGGTGGTTGATGCTTTTAGCCAATTTGCGCTCAAATATCTAGGCTCTGCCACTCTAGGGCATCCAATGGCAAGAACCCCAGTCAGTACCACTTGAGGGCAAATTCCAGGCTGCATGTTGGGTGGAGGTATTGTTGAAGGACCTCCAGCGTAATCGAGCTACACTGGCACCAGTCCCTTACTGTGACACTATTTCAGCCCCCATCTGTAAATACTCATCCATGTCTGCCGGAACACCCACTTCACTCTATTGGAATGCTTCTGAGGGGGTGAAGCCTTCGGCGGCGTATGGGGCTACTAGATTTGAATCCAGGAATGATTGCTTCCAATCCTGGATAGTTTTGATGTAAATCCCTGCTTTGAGCCATTCTCAGCCCAAGTCTGTGGTCATGACCTCTTTCATCGCTGTTGCCACCTGTGGTTAAATCTCATGTTCCGTCCACGGTTAGGCTGATTAGTGGGTGAACCCTGCTGCGTCCCAGTCTGCAGCTTCAGCGATTGTTGTGGCGTCGCGCCAGATTTCCCACTTTTCAATTGGTAATGGTCAGCCTCTAAGAGTTTTGTGAAGCAGTTTAGTTACTCCCAGCTCTGCCCATTCAAGCACTAAGTCCATACTGGCTCCTTCTTGGAGCCAGTATTTCATCCCCATTGGTGTGAATCTGTTGGCGGACCATTTTATGGCCTCTTCCAGTGACCAATCCCAAAAGGGTCCCCATTCCACCGCCTTTTCCTTTGTCCAGACTGCTTTCATCAGGTCTGATGCAGTGGATGGTGGAATTCAGGTGTATTACCAGTGTAAGGCCTCTGTGGCCTTAAACCAAGCTGTGATCCATAGTAGCGCCTCCTCTGGGGATAAAGCAATTTTATACCATTTAAGTGCTGTGTCCACCAAAATAGAGTGTCAGGCCCATTCAAGGGCAGTAGAGGCGTTTGGGAATTGTTTCGCATACTCAGCTAAATTTGTTGGGTTGAGGCCCAAGCTCCCGATAGCTTGGGCATCTCATGCTGTAATGCCTTCCTTGTTGTACTCCATCGCGTTTAATAGGTCAATGTTGGCCTCCATCCAGGCTTTTTTCATCCGCCAGTTTTAAATCTTTGCGGATTGCGGCCTCTATTACCTTGTAGTCCATGGGGATCTTCATCCATTCCAGGGCATCTTCAGTTCAAGCTTGTGACAATTTGAATTGAACCGTCATGTCAATCAAGATTTGAGTGTCAAGCCAGCGTTTGGCTGCTCCAGTGAAAAATTTGTGGTCTCGCCAAATAGCTGCGATGGCTGGCTTGATACCTTTAGAGACCCACTGAGTCGCTGTAGAGTACAGAAACTGGAGGGCATCCCATTGTTTGACCTCGCGGGCAGATACGCCTCAGCGCGCTAACATGTCTGACTGGATTGGTGTAAATTTAACCCGGGGCCCTGGCCACCAACTTGACTGCTATCAGGGTTTCCACCCCTTCCAGTAATACTTTTAGTTTTTTAGCTGAACACTCTCAGGTATCTAATCCCTCAGATTTGGTCCCTGATACAGTTTCACCCCCACCTAGGTTGGTCCCCAATGGATCATATTGGGTCAGCAATTGGCTACTCAGGATTGGCCATTGATTCATTGTTGAGCTAGAGTGTAAGTCCCGGGGAACATCCTCTGGGTGTTGACCGGGCCATTTTCCCATTTCCAAGTAAGAAGGCACCAAAGAGGATGGCTGTACCCCTCGTTACTCAGGGCGATCTCACTAACATAGTAGATGAGCGCTGGGTAACAGCTCTCCCACTTTGGATCCCATTTCCAGTACCCACACTAACCTCAGCAGAACTTTTATGAGGAATCAGTGAAATCTGCACCAAGATTGCTGAAATAAAATTGATTGTAACCAATTCAGTGGCAATCTTCCCAATGCTCAGATTTTAAATGGTCAAAAAGGTATGAAGACTGATCAATTGTCATGGAAACGGCAGAAAAGATCTAGACTGGCCTGCCAGTTGGGATGTGTGAGCACCCAAAAGCAAGCCAGAATGCCAGAGGCATTGCCAATTGTATGACTTGATATGAAGCCAGGAAATGTGATACCACGAAGTGGTGGTGCAACAATAAGGTGAGGAGTATCCCAACAACAAACCACACTGAACCCAATCCCAACCCAGTGGGTCTAGCTGCAGGGGGTGGGATTACTGTAATAGTTTCGACGAGATTCTTGGAATGTGAGGTCATCTCATTGGGGTGACAAGGAGATGGATTCTTTCTTTCCATTTATGGACATAGGGCCATAAGATCCCCATGTATTGTTGCCGGAAGTTCATGAGAATGGGGTTATAGAGCCAAAAATATCAGACTCGCTGGACCCAATTGGCAATGGAGGGAACCATAGTGACCAAAAGAATTGGTAAAGCCCACCTGGAGTGCAGGGTAATGGGCCACCAGGGAAACGCCATCTGGGATGCAATTGGAAAGGGAAATAAAAAATTTGGTTTTTTGGTAAAATTTTATTTGGAAAGGAAAGTAAGAAAATTGACCAACAATTTAATCAGTGCCATGCAACTGATTAAATAGTGGTCTATTGGGTAGTGACAGGATGGGGTCAGGTCCCACAAATTCGACATAACCAGCAAATTGTTCAGGAATGGGCGGGTTTATTCTTTGAGAACTGACATCGCAAAATTTGGCAGCGGGCTGAGTCTCTGTCAGTTTGATCTCAAACGTCTGAACCAGGGCTTGACTATGTTTCTGATGATTAGCACAATGGGGTTTAGCCCAACGAGTGATGGAAATCCCCCAAGGCCATCCCATATAGGAATGGGTCCATTTGGTTGGGAACGAGTTCAGGATGGCCAACCCACCCGCGCTTGGTCATTTAACCATTTGTTTGGTCAGTAGCAGCACTTCAGCCACAATGCCCAAATTACTATCAGAGGGCTTCAAACCCTCATTGATGGTGCCCAATATTTGTTCTACTGGTTTAGTGATTGAATTAGAACCATTGGGCGATCCAGCTAATATCTCATTCTTCATGCTTTTACAGCCATTCAAATTTTGGCCATCATCCAGATTGCCGCCCAAATTAGATCTGACCAATTTCAATTCAGTAATCTTGGCACAGATTTCACTAATACCCCGCAACAGTTCTGCCAAGGTGAGTGTGGGTATTGGGGATGGGATCCAAAGCAGATGGGCTGTCACCCATCGCTCATCTACTATGTGAGCGAGATCACCCTGAGTGATGAGGGGTACTGCCATCCTCTTCAGTGTCCTTTTATTTGGGAATGGGAAGATGACCCAATTGAGAGCCAAAGGACATTCCCTGAGACTTACATTACCCTTTCCTTTTTCCAAAGGAACGGCACCCCCACTGGGAAACTGCGCCAGAGCCACATTCTTGTGTGCTTTAGGTAACTTGATAGCCATAATCATTGCGATCTTCTGAGGAGGGTGGGGAGCCTCAGGGCGGGATGCGTGGAAAGCTTCTACCAGGGCCATGCAATTCATGCAATCGCGCGCCTTGACCCAACTATTTTTGAAGGCTGGGTATCCTTTCCAGGCCACAAGATATTGGACTGAACGTCGCGACTTGCGAGATGCCAGGATGTCCTCTACCTCAGCTTATTCCTCATTATTGACTACAATTGGTTCCAGGTCCATGGGAATTATACCCTTGAAGGGTGACAGCTGGGAAACATGGAAAACTGGGTGCTGCTTCCAATGCGCGGGAAGCTTCAAGTGGAACGCCCCATTACTCAATACCTCTCCACTAAGTGAGGACCTGTATGCTTACTGGAGAATTCGCGGGAAGGGGTTTGAATTTGCAAATGGCAGGTATCAAGCATGATGTAGGAACCCACCATAAAGTCATGATTTGGAAGGCACTTACGGTCCATGAATTGCTTATAGTTGTCAATGGCTTTAGCGAGGTGTTCCCACACTAAAGCTTGAGTCAATCAAATATGGGCAGCATGATCCGCAGCAGCTTGAACCTCAGGTCACAAGCATGCTCCAACTGAAAACGATGGGTTATAACCCAACTTTGCTTCATATGGTGAAAACCCTGTAGATGTGTGAGACCTGTTATTGTATGCGAATTGAGCGAAAGGCAAGTCACTGGCCCATGTATCCTGAGCTGCTGCAGCATAGCAACGCAGGTACTGTTCAAGAACTTGGTTGACCCACTCAGTCTGACCGTCGGACTGGGGGTGATACGCCATGGATTGACAGGGAGTTATCTTCAGGATCAATAGGAGTTCACTCCAAAACCGCGCGGTAAACTGAGTACCTTAGTCACTAACAATTTCCTGGGGAAGACCGAACATTGAAAACACATGTCATATGTAAAATGGGCAGTTTCTTTTGACATAATTGTGGAAGTACAAGGGATAAAAAGGGAAAATTTTGTAAAGCGGTCCACCACTACCATCACCGCTGTGAACCCATTAGAACAGGGGAGATTGACAATAAAATCTATGGACACTGAGGTCCATGGACCTTCTGCCTGCTGTAAAGGGTTCAGGAGACCATTCTTTCTGGAGCGATCTGACTTAGCCCTGGCACAAATAACACAATCAGCAATCCAAGCCAGGACCTCTTTGGTCAGTCCTGCCCAATTAAAGGTTCGCTTGATCAGATTGATGCATTTCTTGTTATCAGGAAGTCTGAGTGTGGGGGGCTCATGGTGTGCACAGAATACTTCTAGGCGGAAGGAGGGGGAACCCAAACATGAGAATGGAAGTAAATGAGCCCCTCTTCTAAGGAGTATAGGGAGTGTTTGGGAATCGAGTGAGCCAACTGCTCAACCAACTCCACGCCCTTAGGGCAGGCTGTTTGACCGGCTAACACCTGAGCCAATAACAGATCATTGGGAGATAATGTGGCGGAGGAAACAACAGAAGGAATGATCAACAGAATCTGAGTGGCAGGGATCATGGTAACGAGATCCACTTTCTCAGGTTCTGAGGGACAGTGAGCAGGACTGCTTCTTAGGAAATTGGTAAGGACATTGAGCGCACTTTTGACAAATTCATATTTGAAGTTAAAACTGCACAGGTCCTGATAGGTTCAGGACTGCCGGTGCGCCAATTTTTGAGGTTTGCGGAAATACAAGAGAGCCTGGTGGTCCATGCAAACTGTTAGCTCATGACGAGCACCTTGCAACAGGTACCGCCAAGTGAGTCAATGCCCATGCAACAGCAGCCAGTTCCTTGTCATAAATGGCCCAGGACTGCTCCATAGTGGTGAATTTTTGGGAGAAATAAGCGACTGGATGTTCAAGACCATTGTGGATTGAAGCAGCACCTCGCCCACTGCTACCAATGAAGCATTGCATGCAACGATATATGGTTTGGTGGGATTGGCGTGTTTCAAAATGGGAGGGGATATGAACACCTCCTTGATTGATTCAAACGCCTGCTGGCATTTGGGGGTCCAACAGAACGGTACGTTTTTCCCAGTGAGGGGATGGAGCGGGGCAGCCAACTGGGAAAGTGCGGGGGAATATTTTTTTAAAAAAATGATAGTTCCCAAGAAACTCCAAAGTTGCTTCTGTGTAGTTGGAGTTGGCCATTCTCAGATCACATCTAATTTTTTGAGAGGGATAGTGACACCTTCTTTAAGAACCAGGTTTCTGAGAAATGTGACCTCTTCCTTATAAAACTCACACTTGGAAGCTTTGAGGAACAGCCCTGCTTTATGCAAGGCGACCACCACTGCTTCTAAGTTGAAAGCATGTTGTTCAGGAGTTGGGTAATAAACTAGGATATCATTGATGTATGAAACAGCACAAGAGAACTGGAGATCCCCTAATACATTGTCAATCATTTGTTGAAATGTAGCGGGAGCATTTTTCAACCCAAAGGGCACTACACAAAATTGAAAAATGCCTCGCCTCGTTCAGATTGCAGTCAACCATTCCTGTCCTTCCATTACCCAAATTTCGGTTGAAAGTGTTCACCAGATCCAGTTTTGAGAACACGCAGGATTTGGCAATTGCATGACTGATTTTCTGCTCCAAAGGCAATGGGTAGGGATCTGTAACTGTTATTTTGTTCAAGTGACCATAATCCATGTAAGGACAGAGCGATCCATCCGATTTTATTGCAAATATGATAGGGGAGGTGACGGTTGAAGTTTCTTTGAACAACCAACCTTTTTTTAGCATATCGTCCAACCAGGTATTGAGTGCAACCTCTTCCTCCACTGTATGGGGATACAACGGGCAGTTGATGTTCAACTCCACAGTTGTCCAAAATCTGCAATTGTACCTAGTATGGTTTGGCAGACAATCCACCTTTTCCATGTTGAAGATTCTCTGATATGGCATTAAGCTTTTGGGAAAATTGGCCAGAATGCCCACGGAAGTAACTAGGGTAGTGATAGAGCTGCTCCCTTGTATTTTCTTGAGGGTGTTGATCAAAGGGAACTCTCCCTCCAAATCATCATTGGTAAACGACAATGTATTAGACTCTAAATGAATTTTCATATGTTGTCAGCGCCACCATCCCACACCTAGGATCACTTGGAACACCAAGTTCAGCATGGCCAAAAAATGATCGCAGAAATTATATTGGTGGATTGAGAAATGTATCAGCTGTTGGACAACATATAAAGACTGGTAAGCAGAAGAGGCCACCATTACTGAGGAGCCCACATCCATTTCCAATTTTAATTGTTGTGCCAACTTAACACTCATGAAGTTCCCCGCTGCTCTGGTATCCACCAGAGCTTCGAAGGAGACATGATGTGTACCAATACTGATTTTCATAGGTACAAGGAAATAAGCAGTATTCTGTTTATTTGGAGATTTGACTGACTCATGGACAACTGAAGAAATAACGGGTATGTTGGGACCATGGTCAGGGTTCTTAGCTGAGGCGAAAATTGGAAGTATGAGGGCGGTGAAAATCATTTCCTCCGTCTGGGCTTGAACAGAATCATTAATAGTTAACTCTGGAAATGCTGACTCAGACTTGGGGGTTACAGCAGGGTTGGGACCCACGTCAACTGCTATTTTGGTGACAGGCGCATCATCTACATCTTCGTTAGGAGATCCTATCATAAAATTCACCTTTTGATACTGGGAAATGTGGCGAGGAAAAGCTTTAATAGTAGTTGCGGTGACACATATTTGATCTACTGATCCTTGGATGGTAGACCAGACCACGTGATGAGTAGAAACTGAATCCAAGATCGCTCTAAAAACTGCCTGAAGCATATCAATAGATAGACCCAACGCGAGAGCTAGCTCCTGAAAGGTAGAAATCATAGCAGCCAAACCAGGGGCTTTGATCATGGCAAGGAGCAGTCTGAATAAGTGGTCTGATTGGGACACAAGGGGTTTCAAGTTGGCCGATACAACAGCCATCATGGAGGTGGAGTCTCCTTCTTGTGAGGAAGAATGCAAAAGACTTCTCACCCAACAGTGGGCATCTCCATTCACCTCATCTAACAATGTGAGCCCTTGTTGAGCATGAGATATTAAAGAAGCGTTATTGAGTGTGATTTTGTCTGCATTTGTACTTCAGCAAGCGCGTTGAGAACCTGATTGGAAATCTCTTGGGAGGGGATACTCGATCTTTTCTCTAGGCCAGAGGAAGTAAGAGGAGATGCAGTCTGCACATCTTGGGTGGCTTGAAGAAGGTTTTCCTAAATAGAGTGGATGCTTCTCCCAAAGTCAGCAAGTGACCAAACAAACAACAAACAGCACACAACTGATTGCACATTCATCTGGTAGAGAGTAACCACTGCGTCGCCCAATTCAAAAATCAAGGTGGAAGTGGCTGGAAGTAATGGTTGGTCGATTATGTCATGGAAATGGCAGAAGAGATTTAGACTGGCCTGCCAGTCAGGATGCGTGAGCACCCAAAAAGCAAGCCAAAATGCCAGAGGCATTGCTGACCGTACAATTTGATATGAAGCTGGGAAATGTGATACCACGAAGTGGTGGTGCAACAACAAGGTGAGGAGTATCCCAACGACAAACCACACCAAACCCAATCTCAACCCAGTGGGTCTAGCTGCAGGGGGTGGGATTACTGTGATAGTTTCGACGAGATTCTTGGCATTTGAGGCCATCTCATTGGGGGTGACAAGGAGATAGATTATTTCTTTCCATTGATGGACATAGGGCCATAAGATCCCCATGTATTGCTGCCAAAAGTTCATGAGAATGGGGTTGTAGAGCCAAAAATATCAGACTTGCTGAACCCAATCAGCATTGGAGGGAGCCATAGTGACCAAAAGAATTGGTAAAGCCCACCCAGAGTGTGGGGTGATGGGACACCAGGGAAATGCCATCTGGGATGCAGTTGGAAAAGGAAATAAAAAATTTGGTTTTTTGGTAAAATTTTATTTGGAAAGGAAAGTAAGAAAATTGACCAACAATTTTCTCAGTGCCATGCAACTGATTATATAGTGGTCAATTGGTTAGTGACTGGACGGGGTCAGGTCCCACAAATTTGACCTAACCAGCGAATTGTTCAGGAATGGGTGGGTTTATTCTTTGAGAACTGACATTGCAAAATTTGGTGGCGGGCTGAGTCTCTATTGGTTCAACCTCAAACGTCTGAACCAGGGCTCAACTACATTTCCAACAGTTAGCATGACAGTGTTTGGCCCAGCGAGCGATAGGAATCCCCAAGGCCATCCCATATAGGGATGGGTCCATTTGGTTGGGAACGGGTTCAGGACGGCCAACCCGCCCGCGCTTGGTCATTTAACCATTTGTTTGGTCAGTAGCAGCACTTCAGCCACAACGTCCGAATTACTATCAAAGGGCTTTCAACCCTTGTTGATGGTACCCATTATTTGTTTCAACTGGTTTAGTGATTGAATTGGAACCAGTGGGAGATCCAGCTGGTATCTCATTCTTCATGCTTTTACAGCCATACAAATTTTGGCCATCAGCCAGATTGCTGTCCAAATTAGATCTGACCAATTTCAATTTGGTAATCTCAGCACAGATTTCATTAATTCCCTGCAACAGTTCTGCCAAGGTGAGTGTGGGTATTGGGGGTGGGATCTGAAGCGGATGGGCTGTCACCCATCGCTCATCTACTACATGAGCAAGATTGCCCTGAGTGATGAGAGGTACCGCCATCATCTTTGGTGTCTTTTTATTTGGGAATTGGAAGATGACCTGATTGAGAGCCAAAGGACATTCCCTAAGACTTACATCTATCAGCTGGAATGCCCAACAGTTGCAATTCAATTAACATGACAATTGGAAAATTCTCTCTCCTCCCAAATCCGTCAGGCATCACCCCTGATGGGCAGCTTCCTGCTGACAAATTGGGTGTTGCACCTGATGCAATGCCATTGACTGAACGAATGGCCCAGCGACCAAGCATGGGTGGGTTGGGTGTCCTGAACCCGTTCTCAACCAAATGGGCCCACTCCTATGTGGGATGGCCTTGGGGGATTCATGCCGCTTGTTGGGCTAAATGCCATCACGCCAACCATTAGAAATGTAGTCAAGCTTTGGTTCAGGCATTCAAGGTTGAACCAACAGTGACTTGGCCTGCCACCAAATTTTGCAATGACAGTTCCCAAGGAACTAACCTGCCCATTCCCAAATAATTTGCCGGTTGGGTTGAATTTGAGGGACCTGATCCCGGCTTTGTTTTCCCCAAATTGACTACTATTTAATCAGTAGCATTGCACTGAGAAAATTGTTGGTCAATTTTTCTTTCCTAAATTTCCATTAAAATTCTTACTAAAAATTAGTTTTTATATGTTAAAAATTAAGCCGCCTTATCTGCCTTTGTTCTTGTACCCCTCAGGGTAACGGCCATGTGCATCTGGTACTTTATTTTGTACCTATATAAAATTCTGGCTCACCAGCAGATATTGGTGGAACTCCTTTCCAGATCCATATTCATCATATCAGCAGCAGTGCCTCAGGATTTCTGGTTTGCTGTTTGGATGCTCTGGCATCTGGGCTGGCAGGCCAGTCTAATTCTTACTTGCTGTCTGCCTGACATAGAGCTCCCTGTCAGCATGACTTCATCAGGGATTGCGCCCAATAGTGTATCAGGGATCACGCCGAATGAATTTCTCATGTTGTTGAATTGATTTTGGTCAGGACCGCATGCCCCCCCAACTGGGTTTTTCTGGAATTGGAGCCCAACTTGTTCTTCACTTGAATACCCCAAGTGGATTTGGTAAGCTTCTCTGTGTTGGTAGAAAACTTTTTATAGCTTGGCTCTGTTGGTTTGAGCTGCCAATTTCCATCATTTGAATCTGAGTCAGTTTCAGATCCTACCAATACTTTGTCCAGGGTTTTTGTTTTTTTGGCAATAATTTTTTTCACCCTGCGAGGCCCCAATCCCCTCTACTGATTGAGGTTCAATGTGAAATATTCCTGACTCCACTGTCCTCAGCATCAAGTCTTGCTCCCAGAAAGTTGCTCTTGTCATCTGGGTGTCAGCAGTCATTGACCCTAGAGATGTCAGACATTCTCCTTTTCAATTAAAGAAAAAGAATGTTGGAGGTATTAGTGCTCCTGAATCTGCTACTATGATTGGCCCATCACCTGCCCAATCTTCAAATAATATTGTGGATATCAATGCTATGAGTACCCACAGCAAAAAGACCTTAGCGGATTCTTGGTGGAATCCTAACCATTGGAAAAATATGGTTTATCACAAAAATCAGCTTAAAAAGGTAATAACTAATAGGATTACTCTGACTTCTCAGCCAAATTTGAGGAGTTCAATATTGCATGGATCTGAACCACTGCGAGGTGAGAAGATTTTACCTGTCAATGATTGGATGCAAATTAACCAATCATTACCACTCAGATCTGAACCTTCCTGAGGTGAGAAGATTTTAACCGTCAATGATTGGGTACAAATTAACAAATCATTATGACCTGAGTCTGACCACTGCCAAGGTGCGAAGATTTTACTTGATGATGATAGGGTAAAAATTAACCAATCATTACCACACAAGTTTGACCACCGCTGAGGTGAAAAGTTTTTACTCACTGGTGATTGGATACAATTCATCAAATCATTACCACATGGGTCTGTTTTTCCTCAAAATATGTCTCTTTGATCTGATAGGCTGAAAGCCTATATTTCCTAATTTAGATAACTCAGCTTTACATTCTTTTGCCTCGAATATCCATGGTCTCAAAATTTGAACTCGTTTAAATAGGAAAAACTAGTATCAAGAAAAGGACCTTTCTTGGTTTTGCCCTGCCGAAACAATAAAAAGCATAAAAAACTTTAACAAAGCATTATTTACACTTTTATTATAAAGTAAAATTTTCACTTTAAAAACAAATTAATTGTGGCATCTGTTGGCAGATCCCACAAACTGGTGCTCACTACAGGGGGTGAGCCCCCTGAATACTTTGATAAGTATTAACAAAAAAATGGAGAGTGTCACCCGTTGGGTGCAAAATGGGGAAGGGGCTGAAGACAATGATTGAATGGTCAGCCCTACTGCTTTGATATTTGAAGAAGAACAATTTGAGCACATATTAGTACCTGAGTCTCATCACATCACTTGGCCAGCCACTGAAGCTGTGAGAGACCTTACTCATGGCATCCTTAACCCTGGTGACATTGCATCTCGCAAATGAGTGTTGTTGGTAGAGGAACTCCACTTGTTTCTCTATGAGACTAGTGTCCTCCCAGAGACCTATGGTCAGCTTACAAATTTGACCACCTATGTACGCAAGTTTGCTCATCCTGCCTTGGTCCATATGATGCATCTCTTAGCCAGCCATCGTGAAGAGCTTCATCAACACCTAGATACCCATGCAGCTCCGAATTTAGCCTATGATAAGCTGTATCAACTGACCTCCAAACATCTTGGAGCAGTTAGATTGGGTGTGGAAGCTAATTGCAACTTCATCATTCAGCCGCATGATCAACTTGCTACCATGGACACTGGGATCATAAAGTATGTTGAGGAGGCCATGAAGATTTTTAGGGATGAACTGAACGCATCCTCCACTAGCACCCGCTCATTGTTGGAGGAGTTTGCTAAAGAACTTGAAAAGCAAATTGAGCAAACACATCGTGACCTTTCAGCCCCCAACTCCATCTTTCAAGAAAAATATGAACAGCGTGTGGCTGTGGTGGAGCGGCAGTTAATTCAGGCCTTTTTGCATGTTGATGAGCTTGAACGTCATCTGTTGCTTGAACCATCTAGCGCCACCACTACCCTCGCGGCCAAGGTTGTTCAGCTAGAAAAGGAGCTAGCTCTCAAAGCTTCATTGGAAAATACCAAATATTTGGCACGTCGCCTGACTGAATGTGAAATTGAAGCAAAAGAGATAAAAGCTTCGCTGGAAAGCCCTGTGCTGTTGAAGGAAGTATATAGTTGACTAATGCAGGTTGAGCAGAAGTATGAACAGATTAAGGAGGGGGTAAAAGGCCCCAGCTCCCACCCCCGTGATGATGAAGGGTGTAAACAAATGAAAGAAGAGCTGAAGAACTGTGAAAGCCATGGAAACTGCTCAATTAAACCTAAGCTCAATGGTGTCACAACTCCATTTTCAAGTCTCTGCAATGGAAAACTGAGTGGAAGATCTTAAAACTCATAAATCAGGGATCAAAGCTCAACTAAGACTATGTGAATATGGGCCTCTAAAAGCCCTCTCTAAAATGGAAACCTGGCTTGAAGTCATGCAAGATCAGTTTGATTGCCTTTCACAGACCTTTGATCAGTTAAGCTACCACTCTGAAACCCCAATAACAGAAGCTCCAGCTATTCATACCCTTACCGGGAATGACTACAATTCATTCAAACCAACGTTTAAAGACAAGTTTATCCCCGGCGAGGGTAGCATTGCTTCGTTTTTATACATTTATGAAGCAGCTATGGAAGGGGCGACTGACCATCAGAAGGCCAAACATATCCTTTCCAGTTTGGGCCGCATGGCACAGGAGGTGATGGCCCCTAATATGGATGCTCTTAGCACCTGGTCCAAAGTTAAAGAGGCTCTCATAAACACGTTCATCTCAAAACAGGCTTTAAGAATGAAAAAGCAAGCCTTTATGTTCATGAGTATCCGAAAAGGAGAGTCAGTGGTCGCCTTTGTGGAACGATTCTATATGGAAGCACAGAAGTTGTTAACTTCAAAGATGTTGACTTTGAATGATGCCGTAGCCACCATTTTGACTGGAGTGGCTACTTACCCATTGCTAGCGATGCACATCACCTCAGTTAAACGCTATTTCCATATTGTTCAAGACATCAAGGAAGCGTTAATAGATGTCGCTGATTTCCATAAGCCCAAAGTTCCACGTGGAGCAGTATCTCATCCTCGCGTTTTAACCATTGTGGATTAAAGCCTAAGCCTCAGGCCTTAGCTATTGAAGACAAGAAGGAGCCCCTTCAGATAATGGGCCCTGAAGAGCAAACTGTCAAGAGAGTGTCTGTAACTCTCTCGTTCCCAGCAAGTTGATGTGGGATGCAAACCCACATTGCTAGGGAACTAGCCATTAAAAGAATGGGTAGGAAGGCACCTTGAGCGGTGCCAGTGCAAAGGGTACCCCAGGCAAGTGTGTAAAGAGCAACATAAAATACCAGGTAAGTAAGGAACATCACCACTTGAGTGGACCCCAGAGGGGCGTCCATAATCAAGTGTGGCTTGACATCAGGGGCTTTGGGTGCCTCGATCTGGAGGGGACCTGGGTGGCCCACAGGTGCCCCTGGGATTTTGGTAAATTGTGAGATAAGGTAGTGGCCCACCTGGTTGGAGACCTCCCCAAAGAGGTCCACCACCAAGTTTGCCCAAGGAACCATTGAAAAACGTAAAATAACAGGTGTTTTTATTAGGAAAGTTGATCAACAAGGAGTGTTGATTGCAAAAACATATTTAAAATGAACTGGGGAAATTTGGGTTCTGCGGAAATGTGCCCAAGCCTTGACGCTCCAATAAACAGATGCTTCTGTCCATTTTGGTAAAATACACTGAAAGTGCCTTCACTTGAGTAATCGATTGAAGCCTTATTTTACCTGAAGTCAAAATTTCATAGCTGGAGTGGGACTCGAACCCTTGCTCTCCAACCAAGCGAATTGAGCCGTTATCATTTAAAATGTAAATTGTCCGTTTTAGGGCCTGAGCTGAGATAAGAGGCTGGGCGTTTTGCACCCCATTAGTATCAACCTGGGCATGCTTGGCTTGCACCCAGCGTTGATCTAAGGTGTGCTTTAGGTCAGGAAGAGACTGAAGCTTCATTTCTGGACCTCCTGTCACCCAGCCTTATCCCTAGCATCAGTGCCTACTATTATGTCATCCAACCATGACAAAAACCCCAAAGCAAAACGTTCTGAACGCCCTTGGTGCAAATACTGCAACAAGTTCAGACACATGGAGGCTATGTGCTGGAAAAAGAAAGCTGACGCCGAGGAACAAGAGCAGGGAAAAGAAATGTCAGCATAGGGAAAGGCACACCTATTGCTGACAAATCTCATGTGCCTGACTCATTTAACCAACTAGTGCCATTACCTCACATTACTAATACCCCAGGGGATGATTCTGAGGGGGTACAGATGAGGTCAGCTATTACGTCGTAGGAGTACCTGCTGAAGTGGAAGTCCCTAATCGCTTGAATGCTGGAGGAGTGGATGAAGCCACCATACCTGAAGAGATGTATCTCAGCCAAGTACTAGGGGAACCAATCGTGATTGATACTGCTAGCAATGCAGATGAGGTGGTGTCTCACCTTATTCGCCCTATCCAGCATAGCCATACCATGAAGTCCATCAAGGAAAATTACCCTGAGACCACATGCAAATTAACCTCCAATTTTCATCTTAAGGAGGTCTTAGCGCTATCACCCACTTTTGGGGGGATACTCATGAAGGTCGAAGTGGTCATCCAAAAGTTTGGGTGATGGCCATCTTAGATACTGGCTCCCCAGTAAATATAATCTCCTCCAAGTTGATGAAAAAAATCAAACTTGCACCTGACTTGGAGTACAACCAAGACTTTGGAACTGCTGGTCCTAACAACACTCATGCACTGGGTGCTTACTCATCCCTTCCCATTCATATTAGGAAGCTTATTCTATCGGCCCCTGCAGTGGCTTTGGAGAATAATGATTATGATATGCTTATAGGTACTCAGTTCATGATTAAATATGATGGCATTATCAATATGAAGCAAGGGATCTTGTCATTGCTCAATTATAAAGTCCCCTTAGTTCTAGCCAATACAGAACCCAGCAAGAAGGATTACTCTTGCATGTACATCAACCTCACAAAAACAGTGACTAAAAAAGGGCAGGCTGCCAATGAGCTCCACACACCCCCTTTCTACATCTCAAGTGACTGATAAGGAACTATACTACCATAACTGCAACATCCCTCCCAACATTCTTGAGGGGGCAATGTCAGACATTCTTTTTTCAATTAAAGAAAAAGAATGTTGGAGGTATTAGTGCTCCCAAATCTGCTACTATGATTGGCCCATCGCCTGCCCAATCTTCAAATAATATTGTGGATATCAATTCTATGAGTACCCACAGCAAAAAGACCTTAGCGGATTCTTGGTGGAATCCTAACCATTGGAAAAATATGGTTTATCACAAAAATCAGCTTAAAAAGGTAATAACTAATAATAGGATTACTTTGACTTCTCAGCCAAATTTGAGGAGTTCAATATTGCATGGATCTGAACCACCGTGAGGTGAGGAGATTTTATCTGTCAATGATTGGATGCAAATTAATCAATCATTATCACTCAGATATGAACCTTCCCAAGGTGAGAAGATTTTACCCGTCAATGATTGGGTATGAATTAAAAAATCATTACCACCCAAGTCTGAGCATCGCCAAGGTGAAAAGATATTACTTGATGATGATAGGGTGCAATTTAACCAATCATTATCACCCAAGTCTAACCACCGCCAAGGTGTGAAGATTTTACTTGATGATGATAGGGTAAAAATTAACCAATCATTACCACACAAGTTTGACCACCACCAAGGTGAAAAGATTTTACTTGCTGGTGATTGGATAAAATTCATCAAATCATTACCACATGGGCCAGTTTTACCTCAAAATATTTCTCTCAATCTGATAAGCCAAAAGCCTATATTTCCTAATTTAGATAACTCAGCTTTACATTCTTTTGCCTCAAATACCCATGGTCTCAAAATCTGAACTAGTTTAAATAGGAAAAACTAGTACTGAGAAAAGGACCTTTCTTAGTTTTTCCCTGCAGAAACAATAAAAAACATAAAAAACTTTAACAAATTATTATTTAAACTTTTATTATAAAGTAAAATTCTCACTTTAAAAACAAATTATTTATTGCATCTGTTGGCAGATCCCACAAGGGAGTTGACCCTGTCATCTGTGCTAGTTGCTAGGGCCCCATGACCAATCAATGCATTCACATGTTTCATTGTTGTTCATGCCACCAGATTGTTACTTGATGTACATGTGTTAAATTGCCCTTCCCCATTTCTAGTTGTGTGGGGGCTTGGGCCAGTGGGAAGGTCATCAGATGGTATGTCTATTGTAGCATCCTTCATTTTATTATTAGAAATTAATATTAGCACAGGCAATTTGTCCATTTCTATATGTTGTGCACAGATGGGCAGATTGACTTCCCTACGCTTGGGTGGTTGGCCTTTGTTCACTGCTCTATATAATTGCAGTGCGCTCTGGAAGTTGGTTGCTCTCTCAATTCTTGTTCAGTTTACTTTTTGCTTTAAAAAGTGATATTTGTGAGAGAGAAAGAGATGCTGAGCTGATGAGAAGCAATGTTTTCAGCTAACCACCCTTTTGGCTACCTATTTTAAATATATAAAATACTTGTGAAAGTCTTAGACTTGAAAAAATTGTTGTGGTTCAGTCTTCTTGGGGTTATCACCATCAAGCTTATCAAAATAGAAGCTCTACACAAACCTATTTAATCAGCCAAAAGCTACTAATTACTTGTACAAAACCAATTAAACCTATTGAATCAATGTTAAACCACCAACCACTCAGTTAAAACTAATTGACCTATTTGATTTACCTAAAATCACCAACCACTTGTCAACCCATTGAAACTATCATATTATCTGAACATCAAACTGCTCATTTGCAACAATATACTAGTTACCACTAAAATTATATACATTTCACCTACATATAAATTTTTTCTTTTATCATGAAAAATAAACAATCTGGATTTGAGATGCACACAGATCAGATCTTTCTATCCACCTTGTTCAAAATTTCAAAGCTCTGCATGCTGTATTTTTAGATTAGCATCACACTCATGTGCATGCAAACACTACATATATCACCTTCTTTTTTTAACTCACAATCTTGTTTATTTTAGAATCTTGTGTTCTTCATATAATACACTTTCTGACTTAACCCATTGAAATTTTGACAGGTACTAAGGTTGGATGATAATACAATATTCTACCATAATTTTGCAAATATCCCCCTGTAAGAGGTACATTAAGGGTAGGATTTAAGGGTGTGGGGAAGAAAATTGAAACATTTGCAAAATGGCTATGTGGGGGTTTTTGGGGTCACAGATAAATCCAATAGCTGTTTTGTAAATATCCCGCCAAATGGATAGAAATTGAGAGTGTGGAGGTATAAATTAAAATAAAAAATTGATAAAAATTGATATGTGAGTTTACTAATAACTTATACAATGTATAATAATGATATAATAATAATTTATGATAATAATATAATAATACACTATAATATAATATATGATAATAACATGATATATTGCATAAGTTTACTAATTAAATTTATGCAATGTATGCCAATGATTTTTCTTTCAAAATTCATCTTAAGCTTATATTAGAAAACTTTTTCAGGTGTGACAACTAAGAAATGTCACATTGTTTAAAGGTGTAAGCTGGCGAATATTAGAAAAGCAAGGCTAAAAGGCCCAGAATAGCATTTTGTTCTCTAAATTATTACTATAGACTTAGAGGGGGTGGAAGGTGAGTCGGTAAGGCATATGGCTACCAACCTGAATGAAAGTTGCAGCTTTGATCCCCACCTTCACACATCGATTGGGGTGTCAGCTGAAGGAAGCTATTGGCGGTTAGTAGGTCTAATAACACGAAAACTTTACCCATGACATAAACAGAAAAATCCGAATCCCTTATTCGGAGGTGGAGAAATTTTCTTCGATGGAAATGATACTACTCAGGTTTCATGTCGATGATTTCTTTCTTTCAGTAATATCCGTTCCCTGGTCGGTTTGCCTCGAATATACTAAATTATTATAGATTTAGAGAATTTATGGTTATTAAATTAGTTTAAATTATTTGTTAGTTATTTTGGGTATTTTGAAGAATGCAAGTACCCAATTAACTGTAATCACAAGCTAAGGTGGAGAATTAAATGCTATAACAGGGTTGAAACCCGTTCCGGTTAGTACGAAACATTGTTTCACCCTCTCCTCTTATTGTTATTTAGTTAATATGGAGTTATAAAAAGGAATATTGAGGTGTTATCATGCGGGGTGGTTCCTGCTACTGCAGAATCCTTTTAAAATAAAATATAAAAACTATAGTCAAGGTCATTAACCGCATAATAATATAAGAGGGTGAAGCTACCAATCAGCTTCATTAGACATATTGCTTAGAATACATTTCAGGAGTTGACTAAACATATTGAGGGAATGATGGACGCGTCTTTATAAGCTCGAGTCAACACCAGAATTCAAATCACATGATAATTTTCTATCTCTTAATCACTTTCGCGTTAGGCCAAATAGCCATTAACAATCCAGTGGATGGCACGGTATGGAAGGCAGGTGAAGACGCGACCATCACTTGGGTAAAGACTGGTAATGAGACTGATAATATCAACGTTGATTTCTACCTTGTCCAGGGAGACCCCAATAATTTGATTCAACGGGCGCATCTTGGGGCTGCTCCACTGAGTCGAGGGTCAATTCAAGTCAGTTTAGATAAAAACCTTGAACAGGGGGATAATTATAGCGTTAAATACGTCGCTGGGTCGGATGGAATGAATTACTCCCATTCTTTTACTATCCAAGGTCGAAAGAAATCCAAAGTGTCCCCTACCGAAGTCAATGACGCGATGCCCACTACTACGACCAGTTCCACCTCTACAGTCACTACCTCAACCCAAACCCCTCTTCCCTACCTGACGCTGAACCTCCAAAGTTGAAACACTCATCTCAATCCCATGTTGTTATTCCCGCTCTTTATTTTTCCTTACTTGTTTCAACTTTTTTTGCTTTAATTAGCTTTTGCGAGGCTACTAATTAAATTATTAAATAATATTTGGACGTAACTAATATTGATATACTCTTTATACTCTCTTTTCGGTACCAGTAGGTCGCAACTTTTCTTATCATAGTGTAGTTACATTATTTTTAATACGACTTTTCGTTTACCCAAATATAGATTTGATTCTAAATTTAAAGCTTGCTAGTTAGACTATGTTAAAATAAATCCCAATATAGCTTTCATAAAAATACCATTTTTAATACATTTTGCAATTAAGGTTAATCCACTCCCTGATTTAAAATACGAGGGAGGATACTCCAGTGGTAGAGTATGGACCCTCTACCACTGCTTCCCGAGTTCGATCCCGGTAATGGACTTTGGGTAGGGGACGATTTTGACTGTGTTGTTTTGCGCACCAATGCCCCGAACCGAGATAGCGAATAGCAAAGGCGGTCCATGCAGTTCCTGGCCTATCATATGCCACGCATGGAGGTTTTCCGGGTTTTATCCTCCTTTCCCATTTTCTTCACTTCCCTAATCGGTGCGGTATCGTCCCCAGGTCGACCCACCTCGAATAAAAATTGATTTAAAATACGCTTATTGTATCCGCAATTACATCCATTGTGGAGACACCTGAAAGTTGTCGCACCTCCCCACTTTAGGCTCCGCATCAATTTAAACTCACTTTGAATTATCTCCCACTAGATTGGCATTTTGTTTGAGGTGTCGTGAATATTGGCATACGCTTTTGAAACTATCCGCCCGAACTAAATAAGCATTATTTACAAAGGAAAAATGCTCTATAGCCCGTTAGTCACATTTAAATTAAATTTACGCTTTAATTACGGATATTGTCATGGAGGTGGGTTTCTTTAAATAACCCATGACTAGGAGTGCAAACAGCGCTTTAGGTATCTAAGGATCCCATTTAAACTAAAATAATAATACTTTAGTCCTTTTGTGCAATATGGTATAATTTCATAGATACCTGAATCTTAAAAAGTATAGAAATAGACATTAGAAAAACGAAAATAAAGAAAAACTTATTTTAATAGTGATTAAGATAAAGCTATTTATACTAGGTTTATCTATAAAATGCTAAAACAGGAATAGTCATGTGTGAGATTTTAAGGATAAATGGATAGAGGACAGAGTGACAGTCAACATGCACTAGATATTCTGATACCCTCCAGTTTTACAACAGTATTGACATTAAACAGATACCGTTGGGAATATTAGCAATTTGTCAAAATTGAGAGCGGCAGTTTGATGTAGCTTGAAATTATTAGATATCAGCATTGACATAGTAATAGTTATTAAATGACATTTAAAGGGAATATTTACAAAATTCTTTAGGCTGATGGAGATTGAAGAAATTGAAAGAAAATTAGCTAGAAAATATTTAAAGCCAATGAAAACTTGTATCTCAAAAGAGAAGCATTTTTTATACCTACTTCCCAAAAATATCTCAATGATCAAATGGCCTTAGACTTGGTAAAAGAGATGAGCATAAAAAGGACTTTTAGAGAAATGTTTGTTGGTACAAATCACAAAGTCTCAGTGCCGTCCTAACTTTTTGACGCTTACCATTTATGCCCATAGAATTTTGAGTCTGTTAGCATTAATAGTTGATTAATAGGTCATTCCAATGAAAGTCTCCAGTTTATAGTATCCATAAGGAAGATCTTGGTGAATCAGAAAAGGACTCTTAAAAAGGATAAGAGTTTATTGGATTGGAAACTTTTTACCTTATTATAGTAAAACAATACCTAATTTCCTAAAAAAGATTTTTGGCATTGAGGGTGATTAACCTTAACTGGCTTTCATAAGATGAGCATAGCCTTGAGTTAATTTTTTAACATTTGACCTCAAAGTGTAGACATGGAACCAATTTTTTGATGAGTTGCTTGACCAATGATTTGGTATAGTTTTTATCACAAATAAAGATCATAAAGAGTTATTTTTTGGTACTATGAAACTTGGTGCAACTAACCCATAAAATACATGAAAGTTAGTCTGGTCACTTCTCAGTGTCTTGGAAAATCCTGACATGAGTGGTATTACTGAGATTCCATATTATCCTCCAAATCAAGAAGTTATGTGGTGAAAATGATAAATTGATTGCCTACCCTATCATAACTGCCAAGAGTTTTGGTCCATTAATCACTTGCCAAACCTTAATTGCAATAACAAGTTATTTAATGCATACCAAAACTTATATTAATGAAATTGAGGTGATTCCTACACTTTTTGAAATCATATGCAAGCATTAATTTCAAAAGCTCAGAATAACTATAGTGCCATGTTGTGATTTTTGCCCACCTTTCAAGCTGTCTAGATTACCATGGGTCACTAGGGGAGAATTCTCTATGGGAAGTGAATTGAGTATCAGTTGACTCCATTTCAGGTTAATAATGCTTGGGGGATTATAGTAATTTGTCAGGATTGGATCCATTGAGGATTGATTTGGGTGAATGCTTAAGATCTCATTGGGTAGAGTTGCTGATGATTTAGATGCATCTGATAGTTGATTAATGATTAACTATCAGGTGTACCAATTGGGATTGATCAGGTTTCATCATCAACTAATTGGGAATTTAAGGAGCAAGTTATGAGGTGAGAAATGCCATCTTCAACTAGCAAAGTGATCAGTTGGTTCATAACCTTCCATAATGGGCAAAATGTTTTCTTATATAAGCAGGTCACTCACAAAATATAGTTTGTTTGTTGAGATTGAGTAGAAAATGATAGGGACACATTTTCTGACTCTTTACATTTTAGGTCTTGAGGATGTCTGACAAAGGAATCCAAACCAAGATGGGGAAGACCATCGCTGGTGAAATGACAAAGGGAAATTCAATAGAAACGGCTGCTATTTCATGGCTGAGGCACCAACCAAGGGTTGGGCACCAAATTCCCTCTATAAATTCCCCTGATAATTCACAATAAAAAAAAGAGTCTAATTTAGCAGAATTCATTATTGGTTTTAGTTCTATTTATCTTCAGGAAATTATTGCTGTGTGATTTTTTGGGGACTCTTTAGTAGGATAAAGATTAAGGATTGAGGATCCTTAGAAGAGAAGCTGAGCTCAAATGGGAATTGCTTTGGACTCTGCAAGACTTCATATCACCAGAGGAAAGGCTGTAAACTAGGGATCTGAGCATGAATAAAGTTAGGCGGATAAGGGTATAAATCCTTACTGAAGACATCAGGAGTATTTTGAGGAGAAATACAGGTCAAGCATTGGACCAGAACTGACTATCTATTCAATTAAGGATAATAGTCTTTATACTATCATCAATCAAATAATATATTATCAGACAAAGCAAAGAGTGCACATACCAACCTGTGCAGTTATCAATTAGGAGTTATCAGTTGTGAACAATCAATGAAGCCCCTAAATTTTAACATGCCACCTCCACAAATTAACTGAGCCTTGAGTAAGCCCAGGGGTGGGGAGAGGAAATTATAGCTATGGCATAACATTATTAATTCTTTGCAGTCAAAAGTGTCAAGAGAGTGCCTGTAGATCTATAATTCCCAGTGAGGTGGTGCAGAATGCACAGCCACACCATAAGGGAACTAGTCACTAGCAAAAACAGGAAGAGGGCACCTCAGAAAGGTGCCAGCGCACAGGGGCCCTAATGACAAGGTATACAAAACTATATAAATAATGAGTCGACCCAAGAAAGGCAAAACTTGGTTTGCTCCCTAGGAGTCTATGACCAAGTGCAGATTGGTGTTAGGGTGATTGGGTGCCTTGATCTGAGGGGGACTGGGTCTGACCAGGGGTGCATCAGACTTCAATGTTATTTTTATAAAAATGACCTATGTTGTTAGAGATCTTCTCAAGGAGGCCTGTACACAGGTAAAACCAAGTGAGCATTAAATATCTTAAACTAATTGAGATTAATAAGAAAGTTGAGGGTGGTTAGCCAGGCAGGTAAAACTCTTTTCACCCTAGTGCAGGTTTTGAGTTCAAAACCTTTACTGGCTAGAAAAATTCTTGGTGTGGTATATTTGTTCCAAGGTTGACCCACCTCAAATATTTTTTATTAGGAAAGTCAACCAACAAAGGTTTGGTCTCAGAAAAACACAAATAAACACTATGGGGAGAATTATCTTTCCTCAGGAGAGATACTAAGCTCAAATGAACCAAAATGTGATCACCAGCCTCTGTGGTACTGTAGCTTGAGTAAGCTCAAACTTGAGTTATTGACTGTATCTGAATTCTTCCATATTTGGCAAAGTTTGTAAATTAAACGGATTTTAAAAACACCAATCTTAAACACCTACAACAAAACTTCATTGTTCACAACAAAGCTTGTGAAGTTTAAAACCCTAGATTTAATGCTGTACTGACCATCCTGTGCAGCCCCAGGATAAACTTGAGCATATATTGCCTTTACCCAGCGTTGGTCCAGGGTATGCTTCAGGTCAGTGAGGCCTGACAACATTTTATTTCTGGCTTCCTCACGCCCAAACTTATGCCTACAATAAGTACTCTCAAGTATGTCATGTAGCCATGATATTGTCCTCTTATTCTGTTGGGGCTCCACCCCCCTCCAGGGAGTTCAGCCAAAGAGAAAAACTTGCAGAAAGGGTCCAGCTAAATGGCAGCAATATTTTGTTTAGTTTGGTTCTGCTGCCAAAGGGAAACACTCACGGAAAACCTCAATTTCATCTTGGTCATGGAAAAAATTGCATGCTGGTACCCAACTGTTCTTGGCTGCATCAAATCTCAATCATGACACCAAGTACTCAAGCCTTATTCTTACACAGTGAGAATATACAATTTCCTCCACTTCCTACTATGGTGCCCCAAGGATGAGATAAGCCTCTGGAGTCTCTGGTGGGATCCCTCAAACAACGTCAGCTCACTTTCATGAAAGATGGCAAAGATCCATAACGATGAGGGAAGATCCAATTGGTATGAGGCATGGCCCACATTTCTAAAAAGCAATAGAACCCTATCCTCTTTGGTCCCAGTTTTTTGTTTGGCTGCTTAATTGGTATATTTCTTTAATCAAGCATTATGAGATCCCCTTCATTGTATTTGGGACCTATTTGTCCCTTACCATTGGTGTTCTCCTTATAAGCTTACATAACTACATCTGTAAGGATAGTATCTATAGCTCTCCTGATCCCAGCGTGGTAGTGCATGGTGCACAGGGCCAACGCCAGAAAACTAGTCATTAACAATAAGGTTACCAGAGCCCAGCAGAGGGTGCTTGAGCTGTAATAACCTAGGGCAAGGGTGGGTATCATTAAGGAGAAAAAAAAATTGAATTAACAACAAGGTGGGAGTGAACCCCAAAGTGGGGTTAATACCCAAGTGAAGCACTGAGTGGGAGTGTATAGGAGGCACAGGTTGGAGGGAACCTGAGCAGCTAACGGTGCATGAGAGGAGAGATTTACTGTTGTTAAATTTATATTTCTAACGTTGTGTCAAGACCTTCTCAAAGAGGTCTGCACACAGGTTTGTCCAAGACAACATATATAAAAAGTATACTAGCGAAGGGTTTTATTATGAGGGAAGTCAATCAATGAGAGAGATTGGTCTCAAAAAACAATTTTAAGGGAATTTAGGGAACAATTGAATGATGGAAGTGGTGCTAAGTCAAGGTTCACCAATATACCCAGCTTCCATTGAGAAGTTTGCTATACTTGATAATTGACCTAACTTGAATTATCAATATTAGGAGAGGTTGACCTGAGCTGAAAATTTCGAAAACTGAACGTTTTTTGAGACCCTGTTCGCCAAGAAACTGAAGTAAACCATCATTTTTAATTGAAAAGCGGATTTGTTCTAAATGCACCTGCTATTATACAGGGCTGAACTTCTCTTGCATCCCTAGGACCAACCTGAGCACACCTTTCCTTCACCCAGCGTTAATCCAAGGTTTATTTTTTTTTAGTACTAGATGGTCCCAACCCAAGGGGGGATTCATCGATGTTTATTGAATTACGCCTGGGCTCCTAAGAGCCTGAGGCGAGGGAAGGGGAGGGAGGAGGCATCGAGAAAGGGAGGGAGGTTTGCGCGCCAGAGCCGTGCTGCAGTGACAACTGAGCGGGGGAGGGTTGGCGACATAGTGCAGACCTTCAGGGCCATCTCAAAGTGTACCTGAAAGTGGGTGATCATGTGTGGAAGGGTCCACACCTGCTGGTCAAAGGCAGCACGAAGGAAGGAGTTATGGATGGTCCAGATAGCTGTGGCATAGGCGAGGACACGGAGGGGTCGGTGGCAACCAGGCAATGTCTGCTCAAACATGAGGTCTTGCACAGGGTGTCCAGACCAGGGCTGAGCATGGAGGAGCGCGCGGGCCTTTGGCCAAAATGCGGCGACACCTGGACAGGTGAAAAAACGATGGAGGTGGGAGTCAATAGGCTCCACACAGCGGGGGCAGCTTCGGTGCTGGAAGGTAGGGCCAGTCCGGTCCCCTGTCCTGTATGAACAGTGGAGCACTCTCCATAAGGTGTTGGACACCTTTGCTGACAGGATGGGGTGATAGACGTCCTTCCACAATTCCTTAAGGTCAAATCTCACGGAGGGAGGGAGGAGCTCAAGGAGTCTTGGGCGGATGGGAGGACGATCTTGGGGGTTGAGGCGAGTTGTGACAACTTGTCCATTGTGCACAATTGCATGGCGACGTGGGCTGAGGCCAGGGCCTTCCCTTCTGTATGGGAAGGCATGGTGGATCCGCGCGCCTACTCGTTTCAGGGCAAGGAGAGCCTGGTTCCAGTAGGGGGATGAGGATGGTTTTAGGCGATGGCCTGGGTGGAGATGTGAGCCACTCCCCTAATGAGGTTAGAGATGCTCTAGGAAGACCCAGAGCTGCTGACACTGACTGGCGGAGGGCGGGCGCCCATTGGGGCATGGGGGTCGCGTCCCAGCAGACAATCGGCCATAGGAACTTCAGGAAGATTGTGGTGGCGTGGGATCGCGTGTCCAGAAGCCCTAGGCCCCCTTCATTGCAGGGTCGGGCAATGGTTGAGAGGGCCATTGGTGGATGGTTTGAGCCCCAGATCCAACAGCGGAGGAGTACATCGAGCCGCGTATAAAAGGCATCTGTGAATGGGCAGACGTGCGATAGGAACCAGACTTTGGAGAGGAGGAACACATTGGCCATCAGAGCTCAACCCTGGGGGGTGATGTGCCGCCGGTTCCAGCTGGCAATCCTGGAGTTAACTGCTGCAAGGAGCAAGTCCTCATTGTCTTTTAGCGCCCCTCCTTGTTGGTTGGTGAGAACGCCCAGGTGACGGAAGGTACCGCGCTCAGGTTCAATACCAAATGGTGGGGGGAAGGTGGGGGAGCCGACCTGTACAACTGTTGTCTTGGAGGTGTTGACCATGGCGTTGGACGCCTTGGTGTACCTCTCAATGGTCACAGCAGCGAGGGCAACATCCCCAGGGCAGCCAAATGCAATGGCAGTGTCATCTGCAAATGCCATGGTGCGTGTGGGGGCTTTACCTGGGACCAGAATCCCTGTTAGCTTGTCCTGTAAGGAGGCCAAGAGGGGGTCAAGGGTGATGTTAAAAAGGATAGGGCTCAGGGGGTCCCCTTGCCGGAGACCTTGTCCAACTGGTACTGCCACTGTAAAACCCATTGGCGCCAGGACTCTGGTGTGGAGCTGGTCATAGAGCGCTGATATCCAGCGCCTAGCTGCGGGTGGGAGATGTAAGCGGGCCAGGGAAGCATCAATATACTTCCAGGCTACCCGATCATATGCTTTCTCCATATCCAGAAGAGCCACAAAGCCATTCACCTTACGAGAGTTAGCAGTCAAAGTCACGTGAAGGTCATTATAATTGTCCCATAACGACCTCCCCGGAATAAAACCTTACTGGGATGGGGAGAGGCGAGGTGACACCCATTTGGTGATGCGGTTGGCCAGAAGCTTCGTGAAGAGCTTGTGGTCTGTGTTGATCAACGCTATGGGGCGCCAGTTCGCCAGGTTCTCACGGTCTGACTTCTTGTGAATGAGGGTCGTGATTGAGCCTCTGGAGTCGGGGAGGACCTCGCCATTCACCAAGAGTGCAGCGAAGAGGTCGCGGAGGGTTCTGGCTATCACTGCAGTTCCAGAAGGTACACCTCAAAGGGTATTCCGTCTGGGCCTGGGGCTTTAAGCCGTGGGGATTTCAGAAGGGTTTCCATTACCTCCTGGATGGAAATAGGCGCCAGTAGAGCCTCATCAGCCCGTGGGTCAATGGGCGGCTCTGGAGCCCGCCACAGGAAGTCTTGGATGTCCGATGGGTCCACCTGGGTGGCATGGAAGAGGCTGGAGTAGAAGCGGTGTAGTTCCTGCGTAATTTCCTCCTTATCTGAAGTGGTTGTAGTGCCAATCTTCAGTGCAGTAATATCCTGCGCTGTTGACTGGGCTTTCTGTTTCTTAAAGAAGAAGCGGGTGGGGCGTTCCCATTGAGCATAGTAACGAGATGTTGTAAAGTTTGCTTCCCGTTCTTCCTGCAGTGTGAGCTCCAAGCGGAGTGCTTCCTGCGCCGCTTCCCAGTCTTCCAACCATCTGGGAGAGGGCGAAGGCTGGCAGTTTCGCTCTAGATGTCTGATTCTGGCTTCCGCCCTTTTGACTCTGGCGCGAGCTGCAGTCATCTGGGCTTTGGCACAGTTGTAAGCAACGCGGGTGATGCCCTCCTTGGTCACCGCCCATCTAGCCTTGTGGTCAAGCAGGTGGGGTGGGGGGAGGTGAGAGTCTCCCGGATGATCATAGACAGCTTCTCCTTAGTGAAGGGGTTGTTGAGAAGAGCTGGGGCAACCCTAGGCCAGAACCTACGCGACGGTCTAAGTGTGGTGGTGAGGACAACGGTGAGTGACCTGTGATCACTCAGATGGTTGTCACGAGAGATGGGAGAGGAGACGCGGCCAATTAGCAGGGGGCCAATCAGTGCCATATCTATGCGTGACGCTGACTGGAAAGCTCCTCCATCATACTGGATCCTAGTCATGCAACCTAGGCCAGACGCGGAGGGTGGAAGCGCATCTATAAAGCCACTTAGGTGAAGGAAATCTTGGAGGCGACTTGATCCAGGGCGTTCCTTTGCTGCAGGGGGGTAAGAGTCACGGACGCGACTTATGGTTGTGTTGAAATCTCCTAAGAGGACTGTATTCCGTGGGAGATTGAGTTGGAGGAGCTCTTCCAAGAGCCGATTTTGCTCCTGACCTGCATTAGGCAGGTAGATGCTTGCAGCGAAGAAGGAGAAGTCAGGAGTGGTGAGTTTGGCCAGTAAGAGGCGGCCACCTAGATATTGTGAAAAAGAATGGGTTTTAACCCGGGGATTCAAAACAATAAGGGCAGCATGGTTTGTCCAGAAGGAGTTGCCTCCAAACTGTTCATTCCATGCAGATTGTTCGTGGGGGAGGATATGGGGCTCCTGGACAGCAGCGATGTCAATTTGTGCTAAACTGAAGTTTCGGAGGAGGCGGGCTCTCCGCTTAAAGTCCCGCAACCCATTTGCGTTGATGGATTGCAGGGCCAGGGTGCTGCCATGGGGACTCATAGCTGTTCCCCTCCATGTCCTGGGGGTTGCCAGCGGTTAAACCTGCTGCTGTGAGGCGGCTAGTTTTGAGTCCTTTAGCTTGACTATTAGCTGCAATCCGTGAGGAGCGTCGAGGGTTCTGAGGGGAAGGAGAGGGTGGGGGGCGGAGGACCCAGTAAGCCAGCCTAGGATGCTGCCCCCGCTCCGTTGCAGGGGAAGGACCTGAGGGTGCTCAATGGTGACCTCCGCGGTGTCCCCATTTGATGAGTCTGAGTCCATATTCACTTCCTCCAACACTTCAAAGGATCCGCGCGAAATGGACTGTGGGGTTGGGGTAGGACTCTTTGAGGTGGCACTTCTACCGCAGGCCGCGAGTTGCCAGTCCATGCTGGTGGGCATAGCTCCATTGGGAGCTGAGGGCTGATGCGATAAATCGCTGGTGGAGGTTGGTGGGGGTGCCGCGGAGCCCTGAGTGGGGGTGGCTGACGAGGGGCACCCTGTGGGAGATGCCTTGCGCTTGGTGAGAGAGGGAGTTGACTCTGGGAGATTGGAGGGGGTGCCCATTGGAAGGGGTGCATGAGCGCGAAGGTATCCCACACCAATAGTGGGGTTAGCTGTTTCAACTGCTAGGCGTAAGGCCTCAGGGGACAGGTCTTGAACGGGAACCCATTGTGTGGGTTGTGGAATTGCTGCTGCAGCCATGTGGGATCGTGCTTGGCCTGGTTTAGGCCCCTGGGTGGTGGCTAAGAGGGCTTGTTTTCGAGCTGTGCAGCCACTATACAAGTGTCCAAGGGCGTTACACCATGAACACCTGGGGCGCGCCTGATCAGGGTCGACAAAAAGATCTCAGGGCATGCCCCAACTACCGCCACACGAGGAATAACCTCAATGTTACGGGATACAGTGGGGGAGGGGATGAACGACGCCCTAGCAGTGCGAGCTCTTTGAGTGGGAGCATAGTAAGAGGGGACGCTAAAGTCCACTGAAAGAACAGACCCAAACTCCATTAAACCACGATGGAGTGCCAGTTTAAGAGACTCAGGATCAACAGTCGTTGGTAGGTTGGAAAAAGTAACCCATGAAATTTCTCCAGGTGAGAGCGTGTGTGGGAGATGAGAAGAGATCCATGCGGAATAATGACCTGGAGGGTGGCAGCATGGTCAGCAAGGGCAGCTTCAGTGAAGCCCACATCGATGTAGTGGCCCTCCACTGATTCATGGATGGTGGTGTTAATAGGGAATGTCTCCGCAATCGCTGCAAAGTATGAGAAGTAATCCTCTGTATAGAATTCAACAGGGTTATGCCCATAATAAAGGCGAATTGCGTGGGAGAGGGTTGAGCGAGGTAGAGCTTTTTGCGCTCTAGTTTTGGCCCATTTCTTCTTAACATCAGCAATAAACGCCACTTAACGGGGATCAGCTTTGGGTAGCGTTGGTGCCAGAGGTTTTTGCCACGCCCCAGTGGCTCCTTTGGTACGTTTGTGTTTGCTTTGGGCTGCAATTGCAGGTTGAGTGTGAGCTGGTGGTTTGGACAAGTTTGCGGAGTTCCCTTGTTTCTGGAATGTTACAGCAGTTGCTGGCGTCATATTAAATTGAGGGGCGGTTTGTTGGGCCTCGCTAAATTGGGGAGGCCCATCCAGATTGGAATTAACTCCAGCCAGTTGGGAGGAGGGAGATGTTTCATCACCATCCCAATCTATTTGGGTAAATTCAGCCCGAGTATTTGCTGTGATTTCGTGGGCAAAACTCACTGGCTGATTGGTGAATTGGTCGTTTTCAGCATATTGAGATAAAGTGCCAACTTGAGAAGTGCCGATTATGGGGTTTAAATGGGATGGGTGAGAATGGAACTGGTGTGAAGTTCCAAAATCTGAACCATTTAAATCCCCATTGGGAAGAGTAGATTGTCCCAATTTGGTGCTTAGTGAACCAGAATGTGCAGCTAATCCAACCTTACATCCGAGGGTTTGGGGGCCAGGTGATTGTTGGGCCTCGCTAAATTGGGGAGTCCCATCCAGATTGGAATTAACTCCAGCCAATTGGGAGGAGGGAGATGTTTCATCACCATCCCAATCTATTTGGGTAAATTCAGCCCGAGTATTTGCTGTAATTTCGTGGGCAAACCTCATTGGCTGATTAGTGAATTGGTCGTTTTCAGCATATTGCGATAAAGTGCCGACTTGAGAAGTGCCAATTACGGGGTTTAAATGGGATGGGTGAGATTGGAACTGGTGTGAAGTTCCAAAATCCGAACTATTTGAATCCTCATTGGGAAGAGTAGATTGTCCCAATTTGGTGCTTAGTGAACCAGAATGTGCAGCTAATCCAACCTTACATCTGAGGATTTGGGGGCCAGGTAGCTGGGTATCGCCCCTCATGGAGGGAGCCAGAAACAAGGCGTCAGCAATAATAGATGGGGCTGAATTAGCTGACACAATGGGGGAGGTGAATGTCTGGATGGGCTGAGTTGCATTCAACTGAGCAGATGCCATTAAAACAGCGTGGGTGATGGCCTCCTTGGTTGGAGGGGGCCCAGCGGGTTGGTGGGAGGCAGCACACACAGAGCTGTTAGGCGTGCAGGTTGCAGAAGTGCGATCAGGTGAACTGGCGCTAGTTGGAGTAGCTCCAGGTTGGGGGGTGGTGCCTGCTTTCATGGCTGCTGCTTGAGAGCGGGTGATTCTGGTTGACCCTGAGGTGGGTAACCGAGGGTTGCTTCGTTTGAGGGTGGAGCTGGCTCGTTTGGCATAGCCTGCGGTTTCTTTTGCGGGGTTTCCCGCCATATTTGCTAATAGTTTTCGTAAATCTCTTTAGTGGAGCTAAATTTCAGGCTGAATTGATTTTCAAAAAGTGATGCTTAGCAGAAAGAGATTTAATCCAAGGTTTACTTGAGGTCAGGGATGCCTGCAAATTTCACCTTCTTGGCCTCCTGATATTCAGCTTTGTCCTTAGTGTTTGTCCCCACTATGATGTCATTCTTAAGCCATGACATCATCCAAATATGTGGTAACCCCTTTGTGTAATTTCATGATGGTCTTAGAAAAATCCATCACTGCTTCCACTTTGGATCTACAGCTGGGCTCTATGTTGAAGGAGGAATTAAACCATAGTTGTCAAAAAATGGAGAACACTAATGGATGTATGTTGGGCATTGTTATAGCTAAATTGGCCCATGGTAAGATGGAAATCCTAATCTTCATGATCAGCGGCAGTGTAACAGCGCAGGAACTGTTCTGGGATCTGTGTCATGGTTAAATTACATGATATTGGGGACCAACCCCAAGGATAAGGCTGGGTAACAGGAGACTCAGAAGGTAAAGCTTCAGGCCCTCAATGACCTCAGGCACACAGTAGACCAACGCTGGGTACAAGCCAAATATGCCCAGGTTGGTACTAGTGAGGTGCTTAATGTCCAGCCCCTTGCATTGGCTCAGGCGTTAAAATGGACGGTTTATTCAATTAACGCGGATGGTTAGATTCAGTTAGTTGAGATATAAGGTTTCAGAACCTGTTCCATTTACAAGAATTATATGTTTGGGTCAGATTAACTTCAATCAATTACACAGTGAAGTTAGTTTCAGTGTATTCTACCAATTTGGATGGTAGTGTTTGCCTGTTGGTAAATCAGTGCTTGGGACCACTTTGGATGACTCCAAATTTTTTGAAAAAGTTTAAATATGTTTTCTGTGACCAAAATTCCTTGTTGGTTGACTTCTTACAATAAAATTTCCCTGTTTTTCCCTTTTATTTATGTTATCTCAGATGATCCTGTGCGCAACTTTTCTTTCTCGTTGCAAACACTTTTGCAACCCATTCAATTCAAGACTAAATCTAGTTTGATAATCTCATAGAGGGGATTAGTCTGCGCCCATGTCTGGGAGCAGTTGGGCAAGCAAGGCAAGAGGAGCAGGCGGAAGGCCCGCAGCCTCTAACGTTCGAAAATGCCCTGGAGAATCCAGCGGAATAGAAAAAAATCTAAAAAAACTGGCGGTCACAATTTCCCTGGAGATACTCGTGTGGCAAGCACGATGCAACCAGTACATCAATACGCCACATTCCCAGCCACTTTCGTCGGTGGAATTCGGAGTCCGTGTGTATCTGGACATCCAAAAAACAGCCCTATGGGAAAATTTTGTGAAGGTGTACACAAAATTTTCCTGACCGCGGTGTACATTGCACCTCACTCCATGTCGCGCGGTTGGCTGGACCTAGGTTTTGAAAGCAAAATAGCAGCAGATGAGGCTGCAGCGGTGCGCGTAGTGGTTGACCTCCCCAAAGGGCAATGGGTCATCAAAACTAAACGCACCAGATGGACAAAATCAAACCAAATTTTCCTCACGTTTGACTTTTTGCCTACTACGGTAAAACGTGACAATTTGGAGCAACACCTGAAAGATGGTCTCACCATATATGGCAAAATACAATCTTTCGAAATGCAATGTTTCACGCTGATGCCACACCTGTGCACCGGCAAAACCATCACAGTTCTGACCCCAACTGAGGAGATTGCGAAGGACCTAACCCAGATCCCACACTCCACCTTTATTGATATCGCAGGGCACACCACCCACCCATTCCAGGTAACCGTGGACAGTGCGCCCCCCATTTGCACCCACTGTGATGCGTTTGGCCATAAGGCACACGCGTGCCCCATTTAAGAGGGCGTTACATTCCAAGAGCACCCCTCGGTGGCCATGGCCAGCGGAGAGGCGCACTACAAACCAACCGCAAGCACCAAAGAGGCTTTCCCGTGGGGAGCACAAGGCTGCTACCTATTGGTAAAGCCCATCTCCCCGCAGGAGTGGAAGAAGGCTAAGCAGGCCTGTAGGGCCGCGGCCAAGGAAGCGGCCAAGGTCACCACCACCATTCTACACTCACAACGCCAGGAGGACATGGAGACCTTCGCGGCGGAAGCAACTCGGGAATCCATCACCCAATCAGATTGGGAGGCCCAAGCCAAACAGGCCACTCAATCTGAGGATCCGATGGGAGATTTGATCTCACCCAATCGCTGCACCCAAGCCCCGGTTGAAACCAACTTGGGACCCATCCCAACTGAAAAAAATTTTTTTGCCCCACTTGACGGTGCACCGAACTTATCTGCACCGCAAAAAATTTGTCCGACGTTGGGAAAACAAAAAGCGAAGGCCAAAGCCAACGTGACTCTTTCTACAAAAATTAACAAAAACCCCAATAGCGTTGCTGCTAATACCCGCGCTGCTGTGAAAGCCCATGGGGACCTGGAAGAGGCCGGTGGGCCAGGGGGCCCACCCCTCGCACCTAAGGTGCAATGGGGGAAACCTTCACTCTAGGGACGCTGAATATCGCTGGACTCAAGGCCTCCCCGTCCCAGGCTAGGAAACTGAGTTTTTTATAAAATAATTTACCCGTGGATATCCTGGCCATCCAGGAAACCCACTGTTCATGAGGTTCCAAGGATGCTTGGAAAACAATGCTCCTGCCATCCCTATCCTTTTGGTCAAAGCACTGTGGGATGCTAATTCAGAAAAACAATTTTTTCAAATTTACATCTTCAGAAACATTCCTAAATGACCGAGTGCTCATTGTCACCTTCTCATGGGCTGATGTTGCACACACAATCATCAACATTTATGCCCCAAACGGTGCACAAGAGCGTCAGGAATTATTCTCGTTGGTCAAATCCCTCCCGCTACCCCCCGATTCTTTCTTAATCGGTGACATGAACTGTTGGCTAACCTCGCCAATGGACCGGTGGCCGCCCTCACCCCACGCCCCACAGGGTCACATAGAACTACGCATACTAAAAGCCACCCTTGGGTTAATGGATGCGCTGCCGCGACATGCCCCACTGCTCAAAAACATGACACGTCCCCACATCCACAATGGCCAATTAAGGTCCATGACCCGCATTGACCTTATTCTAGCACCGGCAAAATTCCAACCCCACATCTCCCACTTCAAAACAACGAAAATGGAATTCTCTGACCACCGACTGGTCTTGATAACATACCACTTACCCGTCACAGTTGCAAAGGCTCCACATTGGTGCAAAATCCGCCCCCCAGAGCTTGTGTCGCAAGGATTTTCCACATGGGTGGAAGAGGCAACTTTGGCAAAATCATTTGTTGCACCGTTTAGTGCGGACCCCATTTCCACATGGGCAACTTTCAAAAAAGACACCATCCGCCACTATCGCCATCTCTCATCTAGACGCTCACAAGCCACATCGGCGGTTATATCGCACGTGCTGGCGGAATTGGCCCACTTGGAGTCCAACATTCCAGCCTCAGGATATAGCCCTGCATGGGGCCAGAAGTGGGCGGAGGCAGCAGCCCACCTCAACGCACTTGAAAGGCAACACAAACATTGGGTTTGTGTCCAATACAGGGCCACACGCATCACTAAAGGTGACAAGTACACCGCATACTTCTTCAAAAATTTTTTTGCACCATGCCAGAGTGTGGCCTGCACACAGGTGCGAAGATCAGATAATTCTATCGTGGACACACTGGCTGAAGTGGCAATCAAAATGCAAAGATATTACTCCAAGTTATACCGAGCCAAACCAATTCAGCTGGCCAAAATGGCGGAATTTCTCGACAGAGCTCATATCTGCACCATTTTCCGATACCTGGAAATAATGAATTCAATTACTCCAAACAAATTATGGACTACCATTTGTGGTGCGCCAAACCGAAAATGCCCAGGCCCAGATGGCATTCCATATGAGTTCTACAAAAAATATTTTAAATACATATCCCCATTGCTGCTAGCCTCACTCAACCAAAGCCTGTTGGAAATGCGCCTCCTACCAGGAGGACATGAGGCTTTTACAGTCACACTCTTCAAGAAAGGGGATAGGCTAAACTTAGCCAACTGGTGCCCCATTTCTCTAACAAACACAGACACCAAAATTTTAACAAAAATCATGGCTAACCGTTTAGGGACTGTAGCATCTGCCACCATCTCTCCAGAACAATTCGGTTTCATCCCCAGAAGGTCGATTTGGGATAACATGCACTCTGTGGCTAATGTGTGTCAGTCCACAGCCTCTGGGGCACTTGTATTCTTGGACCAACAAAAGGCTATGATAAAGTAAACTGGGAATACCCTAGGGCCTGCCTCCAACAATTCCGCCTACCTCCCCGCTTCATTAACGGGGTGATGCTGCTCACGGAATCTGCAACAATGGCTGTGCGCGGCCCAGGTTTCCTAATGGAAGTAGTCCATCCTCAAAGGGGCCTGCGACAAGGGGACCCCCTGAGCCCACTCTTATACAACTTCAGCCTTGACCCACTACTGCGAAATGCGAATGCCCAACTCACTGGGGTCCATGTGCCAGGCCAAACCCCAGTCAAGATGATGGCATTTGCAGATGATTGCGTGGTGGGGGTGTCTAAAAAAGATGCACGCGCGTTTGAAGCCCTCATCCAGGAATATTCCCGGGTAAGCAACGCGGCACTGAACGCCTATAAAACCGAAATCATCCTCCTTGGTCAGTTTCAGAACTGCTGGGCCCCAGCAAGTAGTTCCCAACACAGCCCAGCTGCTCGCCCAAGTCCACGCCTTACTAACTCAAAACACACCGCTCCACTGGTGCTCCCCTTTGTGCCGCGACCTACCATAGGACCGGTACGCCATCTGGGCGTGTGGTTGGAGGCAGGAGGATACGTGTCAGCAGTAATGGAGGGCCATATACTGGACAACGTGACAAAGCGAATCGCCTCTCTCAGAGCCCACCCTAAAACCCTCACTGGCAGGGTTGTTCTTGCCAACTCTATGCTCCTATCCAAAGTCTGGTTTGGAGCCCACGCCATCCCCTTCTCCCCAAGCTTCTTCAAATCCCTGTATGCTTTGCTACAAGGTTGGCTTTGGTCAGGCCGCCCTCCACCAGTACGGCTAGAGGTCATGTTTGGCCCTCATCATCATGGTGGCATGGGCCTACTTGACTTCAAAGCCCATGCCGCCAAGATCCTAGGCACCTGGATTGCGGCCGTCACTGCTCCTACACTCCCATCCCAACACTGGTCCCGCGCGGCCTGCTCCAACTTCTCCCGAGCCTTGGGCCTCAACAATCCATCAAACCCCCACTCCCTGATGAAATACCTCGCATCACACACATCAGCCACAGGTCCTCACGGGACCAAAACCCACTACAAACGAATCCTACTCTCCATGCGAAGCGCAGAATGGAGAATTCGTATTTGTGGACATACAACCCAAAGAGGCCGCCCCTCTCCTCAGTTCACACAAGAGGTACAGGGGCTACCCATCCATGATGGCGTGATCCCCATTCGACCCCAAGTCCTATCCAGGGTGGACTACCTGGACATGATGGACATCCCTTATTCCACTGAGACCCAAAAGACTATCTGGAAATACGCACACCATCCTCTGTTGCAGCCTCAAGTCCGTTACCATGTGTGGCGCTGCCTAAGGCGGGTGTATCGTACAGCTGAGCGCTCTAATGCTTTTCACTCATCCTGTGTCGTGTGTGGCCAGTATGGAACGCTGTTTCACCGCCTGGAGAAGTGCCCCACCTCTAAAGTAATATGGCGCGAAGTCCAACGTCTGCTAGGCCAGGATCAAACACATCCCTTCAGTCTGTCAAGAGATATGTTTGCTTCATCAATGGCCTCCCCCTCCCACCCTCCCTTCGTGCTCTGGTGGTTGCAATCGCCATGTGGACTATCCACACGATTGTCTTGGATGCCATCGCCGGATCCATCCCCACCCTCCCTGAAGCTGTCCACAGATTCCGGTCTCATTTGGTGGATCACTTTCAAGCGTGGATGTTTGGATATCTCCACCACGTCGCCGGCAGCTGGTCTCCTCCTGGTTCCCAGTCTGGTTCATCAAATCAGACCCCTTCCTCCACACGTGCTCAATAGTGGCTACGCCCCCTACACACGTTCCCCCTCCCTTCCCATAAGTGGCGTTCCCTCTGGCAACAAGAGATAGCATCGCTTCTCTGGGGTGCCTCACCTGGTACTGAGTTTTGTCTCGTCTGAGTCATATTCGGAAGTATCTGTCCCATGGTCAGCCTTCCCCGCAATAAATTTAAATTTAAATTTAAATCAGATGATCCTGTGCGCGAACCTCTTTGAGGAGGTCTCACGCTACATTAACCATTACATTTTATATACAATTAGGTTATTGCCTAGTGCACTGTTGGTTCGCCCAGGTTCCTCCAACTTGGGATGTTTACCACTTCTCACTTAGTGCGCCGCGTCATTGTTGGTTGGTTATTTACCTTAACTATCACTCTCTTGTACTTGAGTTATTATTGCTCCAGAATCCTCTGCTGGGCCCTAGTAACTTTTATTTTAATGGATAGTTCCCTGGCGTTGGCTCTGTGCACCTTGCAACACCACGCTAGGAACAGGAGAGTTATAGACACTCTCCTTACATTAGTTGACCAGCCACCTAAATTTATGTGCATGACTTTTCATGTTGGACTTTTCCAACGTGTAAATGGTGGGTGCCGGCTGTGGGCTTCAGCTGTGGTCAGCCACACTGCTGTTTCCTCTTTTTCCCAAAGGTTGGATCAACTTGGCATTATAAAGGTTGCCTCCAACTGGAAAGTACCCACCCTTTGTGCTATACCTGGTGGATATGGATACTTTGAGGTCCAAAAGTCATGATTCCATAACTTTCCGCTGAAATTACCAATTTAAATTTTAATAAATGAGATTTACTTTGACAGTGCATTCAGATGATGTCAGCGAAATTGGCGCAGATGGCCCTGGGGGTGTTGGCCTTGGATAACATTGGGCATTCCATTGCTGTTATGGAAATAGGGTCTTTCACATCTAAAAACGCGTTTTATAACGAAAACACTATGTATACCTCTGAACCATCTTTGCTCTCTCATGGCTCAAATAAGAAACCTATTCCTGTCTACCAAATCATCCCAGAAAATCCCCGTTTGACCTCTTCCATGATTTTCAGCACTCAGGAAGTTTAAAAGGAACTGCGTTTATAATATGAAAATGTTTATGCCCCTGCTGAAGATATGCTGGGATATGTGGCCTCAGCAGTAATAGTGGCCAAATATCCCTCCCCATTATTTGATTCAAAATCATACCAGGGTGACATGATAATGCCAGATGAAGAGTTTGGTGGTGATTTACTGGAATTTTCGGCTTTAATTAAAGATCATTCTGGGTATTCCTACTGACTGCTACCCTTTCCTCCCCTTTAGAGAAATTCAGCACCACTATTCTAGTGGATACTAACGCCACTGAGAACTTTATAGACCAGAGCCTAGATGACTACCTTGGGCTTAATTACTTGTCAAGTGTTATGGTTATGGGAGGTACGTCCCAAGGTATTCCCACTCTGAAGGTCATTGGGACAGTGGATTATCAGGTTGGCAAGTACCACTTGTCCAATCACTTCTAAGCTATCAAAAACCTCTTGTACCCTATCATCTTGGGGATGGAGTGGTGGCGGAAGTTTGACGTTAGAACCAACTTAAAAATACCCTATCCCTAACATTAAAGAATGGTTGCTTATTAGTTGTTCCTTTGTCAGAGGATAACGCCCAGGGCAAATTGCCCCACTGGCCCCATCTTCACACTATAAGCCTTGCTTCTATGCTGAAGCCCACCATGAAGATTCCCCTACCTTATTGTTTGGAGGGTTTAGAATCTTCCTTTAATGCCGCATCTGCAAATGCACTACCTGATCACTCAGAGTTTGATTGTGAGTGAAAACTCACTGTGGATCTAGTGCGTATTTGTTCTCCCATTTATCCATTGACCGTGCGGGAGGAAGAGGTGTTTGATGTGTGGGTGAAGGAGAAGTTAGTCAAAGGCGCAATTTTCAGCGTACCTCTCCAGTATGCTCCCCACCTCTCTTTGTTGAGAAGGCTGATGGTACTCTACACCTGTGCATAGACTATGGGAACCTCAACAATGTCACTGTACCAGATCTACATCCCATCTCTTTAGATACTCATATTGCACGCTAGGTGGAGAAGGCTAAGGTTTTCTCCAAGATGGATTGCCTCAATGCGTTCAATCAGATTCAGTTAAAAAGGGACTAGAGTGGTTAACCGCATTCCATACTAGAAAAGGGATTTACCAGTTTCAGGCTATGCCATTTGGGCTTAAGAATACCCCTGCTATCTTTCAACGCCGCATTTATGCACCGGTGGGGGACTTGTTGAGGGTATGCGCGGTTGCTTACATGAATGATACCCTGGTGTTTTCCCCTGATCATGAGTCCCATGAAGTACACCTTTTGCAGGTGGTGGAGAGGTTAAAGGCAGCCAGCCTTACGCTGAAGATTAGCAAGTGTGAATTCTTCAAGTCCCAGGTCACTTTTCTGGGCAACGTCGTGTTTGACCAAGGACACATGATAACTCCAGACAAGGAGAAGGCTATTCGTGAGTGGCCCACCCCCACTTTAGTCAATGAATTGAGGAGCTTTTTGGGGACATGTACGTTCCTCAAGAAGTTCATGCCAAACCTTTCCAAGGTGGAAGAACCCTTATATAAGGCTAGTGGTGAAAAGGTGCTTCAGTAGTCCCCCGTTTTGGAGGATGCTTTCCAAGCAGTGAAGTGCACCCTGTAGTCCACGTCAGTACTACGCCATGTAGACCCTAGTAAAGAGTTCAATGTGTCTACTGATGCTTCCAACTTCTCCATAGCAGCTGCCTTGTTACAAGTAGGCGAAGAGGGTATAGAGCATCCGGCGGGATATTTTTCTAGAAAAATGCTTTTGCCTGAGTTGAATTACGCCGTTTATGACAAATAGTTACTAGTAGTGGTGGAGGCGCTGACTTATTGGCGTCACCACTTTCATGTCTCCTCCCAACCTTTCTATGTACATACAGATCACCTTGCCTTGCTGTACTATCGTGCCCCTCATGTATTAACCCCATGGCAGAACCATTGGCATGAGACCCTTGCCCAATTTGCCTTTTCTTAAGAGTTCACCAAGGGCTAGGACAATGGTTTGGCGGATGCCTTAATCTGCAACCCTGCTTTTGCTCCTGATCCAAAGGAGGTAGAGGTTCATAACACCCAGTTGATGATTCCACTGTGTAAGATTTTATCTCAGCTTCCTGCTCCCACGGCCAACACGCCAGCACTCGCACCTCTGGAAAATGCAGAGGAATACAGTATGCTCAGAAAGGTAGTCCTTTCTTAGCCACTATCAGCCAAATATACTATGTTACTTGCTAAGAGCACTTTGAATGAGTAGGACTTATCCAGGGGTTAGCACATAAAGTGTGATGGTGTGGTTTCAGGGGCGCCTATGGGTTCCTGATGGACCACTGATCCTGGAAATCATCCGGGACCTTAATTATGGAATCACCATTGGTCATCCTGGGAAAGAAAAGACCTTGAAGTTAGTACATTGCACCTACAATTGGAAGGGCTTGCCTGCTCAAGTGGGACAGTATTGTAAAAAGTGCCTGATCTGCAATCAGATGAAAACCAATCATCAACCTTTAGCAGGGCTGTTGGTACCAGTCCAAAAGGTTGAAGGACTCTGGACTTCCTTGTCAGTGGATTTCATTGTGGAGTTACCTGCTTCTGATGGTTATGATGCCATAATGGTGGTGGTGGACCATTTTACAAAGTTCGCTCACTTTATTCCTTGCAGAATGACAATAACTGCGGCTGAGATGGACAGGCTCTTCGTCACTCATGTGTTTGCGCTTCATGGGGTTCCCCAAGAAATTATTAGTGACTGGGGACCCCAGTTTACCTCCATCTTTTGGTAAGAGTTGTGTAAGACCCTTCAGATTCGCCCCTGTCATTCAACTGCCTATCACCCCAATCAGATGGGCATACTGAACGAGTGAACCAATGCTTGGAACAGTTTCTGCGGTGTTACACCGCCGCGGATCATTCAGATTGGGTTTCTCACCTTTCTACGGCCCAATTTAGTTAAAACACTTTGCATTCTTTGATCAGTTGTTCCCCTTTTTTCGCCAACTATGGCTTTAACCCCACCTTTAACATGGAGCACAGCTGTGGATCTAAGGTTGAAGCGGCGGTGGACTTTTCCAAGAATATCAAGAAGGTCCACCAGGGGGTTTCCACAAGTTTGGATGCGGCAATGCAGGTGTATAAGGAGAATGCTGATGGTAAGTGCCGAGTGGGTCCAGCTTATAAGGAAGGGGATCTCATGATGCTTGATGCTTGTAACATCCTTATCAAGCAGCCATGCAAGAAGCTTGGACCAATGAGGATTGGCCCTTACCGCGTTGTTAGAAAGGTGGGCCATGCCTCATACCAGCTAGATCTTCCCTCTTCATTTCAGATCTTCTCTGTCTTTAATGAGAGCAAATTGACATTGTTTGAGGGCTCCCAACCAGGACTCCAGGGGCCTATCTCGTGGATGGGGCGTCAGAGTGGGAAGTGGAGGAAATAGTAGCCTCCCTCCATGTTAAAAGAAGACTTGAGCACCTGGTATCATGGAAGGTTTTGATGCTGCAGAGAACATTTGGGTCCCAGCGCGCGACTGTGTGCATGCCCAAGATCTTATTGAAGCCTTCCATAAGCATAACCCAGGCCGTTGGCTCTTAACCCAAACTGATAAATGCCGAAATGAAGTTGGCCTCAGCCCACAAGAACTTTTCCCTAGCACAAGCCCCTGGAGGGGGGTTGAGCCCCATCAGGAGGAGAGGGTAATGTCATGATTAAATGTCATGATAGTGGGGACCAACCCCAAGGATAAGGCTGGGTGACAGGAGTACCAGAAGGTGAAGCTTCAGGCCCTCCATGATCTCAGGCACACAGTAGACTAACGCTGGGTACAAGCCAAATATGCCCAGGTTGGTACTAATGAGGTGCCTAACGCCCAGCCCCTTGAGTCAGCCCAGGCGTTAAAATGGATAGTTTATTCAATTAGCGTGGATGGTTCAATTTGGTTAGTTGAGGAATGAGGTTTTGAAACCCATTTCATTTACAAAATTACACATTTTGGTCAGATACAACTTCAATCAATTACCCAGTGAAGTCAGTTTTAGTGTATTCTACCAATTTGTATGGTAGTGTTTGCCTATTGGTAAATTGGTGCTTGGGACTGCTTTGGAAGACTCCAAATTTCCCTGACGAAGTTTAAATATGCTTTCCGTGACCAACATTCCTTGTTGGTCAACTCCTTACAATAAAATTTCCCCATTTCCCCATTTTATTTATGTTATCTCAGACAATCCTGTACATGGACCTCTTTGAGGAGGTCTCACGCTACATTAACCATTACATCTTATATATGTTTAGGTTATTGCCTAGTGTACCATTGGTTTGACCAGCTTCCTCCAACTTGGGATGTTTACCACTTCTCACTTAGTGCGCCGCGTCATTGTTGGTTGGTTATTTACCTTAACAATCACTCTATTGTACTTGAGTTATTATTGCTCCAGCATCCTCTGCTGGGCCCTAGTAACTTTTATTTTAATGGATAGTTCCATGGCGTTGGCTCTGTGCACCGTGCACCACGCTGGGAACAGGAGAGTTATAGACACTCTCTTTATACACTGATTCAATCGTTCTGTATTGTTGAATTTGGCATAGAGGCGTTATAATTTAATATACAGGTTATAATACATGTACAAAAAGGTACCTGTTTGTGGACAGTATCTTATACTAATAACACCATAAAATCATGATAAAAATTAGTAGGGAATATATTATAAAGTTAGGAGTTCACTTTAGTATCTATTATTTCAACGGCTCTGGAGCTTTCTTCCAAATAATTGTCCTAGTTAACTCTTAACTTTGTCAATGGTAAAAAGGCCCCTTGCCATTTTCGTTCCTCTTTAGATAAGCTCATTCTACCTGGTTCTCATTGGTCCATTTAGTATTTAAAAGCAACACTCCAAAATGGGTCAACTAAAATGATGATTTATGAATTGGGTCAAAGAGGCGAGAATTATGGATCAGAGTATTTTACCCCAAAAGATGCAATTTTCCATACATTGTCCAATTATAGGCAAATGGCCCTAAGTTTTATAAAGCCCTATAACTGCTGGCTTTACGCTGGCACTAGGGAGCATAAAATTATTACGTTGAATAATTAGGAGGTGATAATATTTGACACCAAAGTGTTGATGGCCAACAAGTGTGTAAGGGAACAAGCGATGTGTCAGCAGGGTGTTAGGTATCTGATGAATAGTAGATTAATACTTTAATCCACTTCTTATAAAATGCAGAGGCCACATGGCATAGTAAATAGATTGATCTAATCCACTATCTAGATATTAGATAAAATATGACATAAATCCCTATAAATAACATATCTTGATGTTTGGTCAAAACAATTACATGTCTGCCCATCAGCTTGTGGGTAGTAGTAGGACGGCATGAATGAATCTGAAGAGTCTTACACAACTCTTCCCAATATAAAGATGTAAAGTGGGGACCACAATCACTAATTATCTCCTGGGGCACCCCATGAAGAAAAAACACATGAGACATGAAGAGTCTATCCATCTCAGCCGCAGTTACTTTAATGTTTCAGGGAATGAAATGGGCGAACTTTGTAAATTAGTCTACCACTACCATAATTGCAACGTAGCCCTCTGACGCTGGTAGCTCCACAGTAAATCCACTGATAAGGATGCCCAGGGCCCTCTGGCCTTTTGAACTGGTACAACAACCCTGCAAGGGGCTGGAAAATTTGGCTTCATTTGGTTGCAGACTAGGCACTCCATATGGTACCTAGCAACCTGCGCAGCAAAACCCTTCCATTTGTAAGTGCAGCATATTAGCTTTAAAGACTTCACCTTTCCAGGATGCCCAACGGTGATCCCATCATGATGGTCCCAGATGATTTCCAGGTGAAGCGGTACAGCGGGAACCCATAGGCGACCCTGAAATCGCACCATCTTGTCCTTAACATGGTAACCCCTAGTATTATCCTGCTGATTTGACTTGCTCTTGGCGAGAAAATAGTATATTATGCTCACAAGATCTTAAAAAGGACCACCTTTCTGAAATACCATATTACTCCACGTTTTCCAGAGGAGCAAGCGCTGGTATGTATGCCATGGGAGAGAGATTTTGGTATACAACCTTGCACGGTGGAATCATCAAGTGGGTATTATGTGCCTCTACCTCATTGGGATCTGGAGATAATGCAGGGTAACAACTCAAAGAATCCGCCAAACCATTCTCCTTACCCTTTGTAAACTCATAAAAGAACACAAATTGGGCCAGGGTCTAATGCCAGCATGTTTGCCATGTGTCAAGATTTTAACCAGATGGATTGTTTCCAATAGTATTAGACTTAGGGGTTTCAGTTAGTTGAGCATAAGTGCCAGTCAATCGCCTAGTTTGTTAATATTTACTTTTCAAGTTAATTTAAGTTTAGGTTCAGCGGAAGCTGCATTCACTGCTGCTTTACCATTTTGGGTCAATTGTGAAATTTCCGACGGTAAGCCAATGAATTCATTTCCAAAGTATTCAAAATCCATTCCGCTGACTAATTTGGAGCACCAGCGACTCATGCAAAGGATGCTCAATGTTTATTTAAATACGAGTTTATATACAATTGACTGGCGACTAATGTCAAGGATAGACTGACTTAATTTAATAATTCAGTGATCAGATGAGCAAAACTGGAGGGAATCTCTATGAAGTTTGAATGAATGAAGAGACGATCTGATAGAGTTCTGGCATATATGTGGCCAATGGATTTTTTATTGATTGACCAAAGAGTACTTGGGTGCGGTAGCCCCTGAAAGTAGTATAAATAGTTGTTCATTACCTCCCAATAAACATCTCTCGTTTGCTCATCTTTACTATTTGTTTAAGGTAGCTTAGAGCAACTAGAGTGGGGAAGGTGGGAATGGAGATCTCAATAAGTGCAGGTGATCACACCTGGAGTGGCTGGTGCTGCCAGCTCCCATGCCTCCTACCTATGAGGAACTGGCGGGAACCTGGCCAGCTGGCTACCAGCGGATGCACTGACTGGCCGCCAACCTTATGGGGTGCAGCGCAGGAGTGCCATAGCTGCCCAGGAAGGGGGATGGACTTACCAGGGAATACCTAGATGAGTTGGTGAAGGGACACAAAGGTGGGGCAACACAAAAGTGCCTAAGCCATCCAGGAAGGGGGCAGGATGTAAGTCCCAGGGAATGTCCCCTGGCTGTTGATCAGGCCATCTTCCCATTCCCAAGTAAAAAGACACCGAAGAGGATGGCGGTACCTCTTGTTACTCAGGGAGATCTCACTCATGTAGTAGATGAGCGATGGGTAACAGCTCTTCCACTTCAGATCCCACCCCCAGTACCCAAACTCACCTCGGCAGAACTGTTACAGGGTATTAGTGAAATCTGTGCTGATATTGTCAAACTGAAATTGGTTGGATCTAATTCTAGTGGCAATTTGGCTGATGCCCAAATATAAGTTTAGCTGGAAAGGCATGAAGACTGAGGTATCAGCTGGAACGCCTGACAGTTCCAATTCAATCAATATGCCGATTGAACAAAACACCTTCCTACCAAAGTCATCAGGGATCATCCTTGACGATCAGGCTATAGCATCGGGTGCCATCAATGAGGGTTTGAAGCCCCCAGTTGGCAATTTGGGCATTGCGGCCTATGTGAAGCCACTGACTGAACGAACAGTCCAGTGACTGAGCATGGGTGGGCTGGGCAGCCCAAACCTGTTCCCAACCAAATGGACCTGCCCTATGTGGGGTGACCTTGGGGGATTCCCATTGCTCATTGGGCTATATGCTGTCATGCCAACTGTCAGAAACTTAACTGAGCCTTGGTTCAGACATTTGAGGTTGAAATGACAGCAACTCGACCCACTGCCAAATTTTGTGATTTCAGTTCCCAAGGAATATACCCGCCCATTCTCAAACAATTTGCCGTTTAGGTCAAAATTGAGGGTCCCAATCCTGGCTTGTCACTACCCCAATTGACCATTATTTATCAGTTGCATAGCACTGAGAAAATTGTTGGTCAATTTTCTTCCTTTTCCTTCAATAAAATTTTGCCAAAAAACCTAAAAATTTATTATCTTTTCTGACCGCATCCCTGATGGCATTTCCCTGGTGGCCCATCAGTCCATATACTGGATGGGCTCTACCAGTACTCTTGGTCCCTATGGCCCCCTCCATCATTGATTGGGTTCAGTGAGTTCAATATTTTTGGCTCTACAACCCCATTATCACTAACGTCTGGCAGCAATACACGAGGATCTTGTGGCCATATGTCCACCAATTGCAAGAGAGAATCCATCTCCTTGCCACCCCAATTGAAATGGCCCCATATGTCGAGGACCTCATTGAAACTATCTCAGTAATCCCACCCCCTGCAGCAAGACCCCTGGGTTGGGAGTGGGTTCAGTGTGGTTCATCGTCAGGATAATACTTACTATTGTGCTACACCAACAGTTCATTATTTCACAATGCCCAGCTCCATATAAAGTTGTTCAGTCAGCAATGCCTCTGGCATTCTGGTTTGCTTTTTGGGTGTTTACGCATCCCAACTGGCAGGATGGTCTAAACTTCTTCTAAATTCCATGACACAGTAATTGCCGAGGCACACGCCAAGGACACCTGGGGCTAAAGGCGAAGCCGTTGGTGGTTAGTTGGTGGGTTGGACGCGGACTTGTAGGGGTTGGTACACCAATGAAGGTGAAATTGCAAAGGGTCAATCAGTCTTCATACTGGTTGGCCTGGCACACTAGCGAAGCCCATGATCAATTTCCTGACAGTGGTGCTCACTACAGGAGTACTCTATTGGTTGGTGCTGTAGTAGCTGATGGTTTGGTGAGGAGGCAGCGGGGATGTGCCACTGTGGTTCAGTTCTGCTGATTGTTGGTAAAGGAGGGGCAATCCCTAAGCACCCACCCCACATGCTGAGGCAGGATGTAGGAGGATTAATCATCTGGTTAAGTAGGGGGAAATTTTGGAATTTTGACCAGATGGAATCCTCCAATAGTTAATCGTTATTTGGGATAAAATTGCCGATCCTGGCGGAATGGTACATTTTCTGAATTTTGTGTTATTTGATACAATTGCTAGGTAGTTGCTCCCCAACTTATGTTGAGCTGAATCCAAGATTTTGCCAAGTTTGGAAGAGAGGATCAAGCGGAGCCAATTGCTGGCCCAAATTGGTATAATGATCACCAGCAACTAATAAGCTGAGGACGATCCCCTTGAATTGACTGTTCAATGTAAGCAGATTGACAATTATGAGTTTGATGCAGCTGAGGTTGTTTCCGGCGCCTCATTTATTATAATAAATTATCACCAGCATAAGGCGATTCCTAATCAATTGACCGAGATAAGTCAAGAAGAGATGTCAGTGAGACGTTGAGATATTCTGAATCAAAGCAAGCGACTAAAGCTGTTTCCAGCATATTAATATCAACTTGAAGATTGAATCCAACTTTGATGTTTATTTAAATTAATCTTTTATACAGCTCACTGGCGACTTAAGGCTGAGGATGAGCTGAAACTATTTCAGACATTGGGAAGGATGGGGCGAGAGGGATGATTCCAGGGAAGAGAATAGTGCAGTGGAAGGATAAGATGAGTGGTTGGCTGAAAGAACCAGCGGAAGAGCTGATAGTTTGGCAGTGGGTGAATTAGCCCTTTTGTATATAGTATAAATACCTGGCGCTTCCCTACTAATAAATATCTCCATTTGCCCATCTACCTTTGTTTATAAGTTTATATTTATTTTGTTGGTTAAGGATTAGGCTAGTGGATCCACAAATGGCGCGGGTGGAATGCCAAGGGGTCAGTCAGTGCTGCTGGCCCCGTGCCTAAGGTAAAATGGCAAGAGCCAACCAGTCTTCATGCTGGTTGGCATGCCAACTAGCAGAGCCCATAGTCGATTTTCTGACACCATGGGCCAGGACATGAGGGACACAGTAGTACAACAGGGTACAGTGGTATGCATAATAGCAGAATGGTTAGAAAATGAGCATGTAAATGGCGACGTCAATATGTCAAGGCCTTTACTATAGCCAATAGCTCTTTGTAATAAAATGGCGTGGTGCAACTCAAGTAAGGTCTTTTTCCTAGAAAATCTCATATAGGATGCTTCATTCCATCTTCACCCACTTGTAATGAGGCAGCTGCTATCACGATGTTGGAGGCATAAGTAGCCAAAGAGAACTCCTTTTTGGGTTCACATGGCAAAGGACTGATATAGACAGCAGGGTGAATTTTACTGCCTGAAAGGCATCTTTTAATTCAGAAAACCACTAGAGAACTTTAGCTTAAATGCCTTATACAATACGCCTCTACCTCAGAGAGATTAAATGTGTGACTTAGTTAAGGAACGTGAAAGTCCTCAAAAAACACCTCATTTCTTGACTGAAGTTGAGGTGGGTCACTTGTGGATCGCCTTCTTCTTGTCTAGAGTTATTATGTGGCCTTGGTCAACCACAACGGTTCCCAGGAAGGTTACCTGGTACTTGTAGAATCACTGTCAGAATTTTAACCAGATGTATCTTCCAATTAAATTGTTATTTGGGATGATATGGCCGATCCTGGAAGAATGACTCATTAATTAAATTTCTTTGTATTTGATACAATTAATAGTTAGTTGCTCCCCATTTTGAGTTGAGATGAAATTAGTATTCCATCGATTTTGTAAATAGGTGAGTGGGGCCAATTAATGCCCCAAATTATTATAAAAATCACCAGTGACTCTTAGCTTATAATTTTAAATAATAAATTTATTGTGGGGAAGGCTGACCATGGGACGGACACTTCTGAATATGACTCAGAAGAGACAAAACTTAGTACCAGGGGAGGCACCCCAGAGAAGCGATGCTATCTCTTGTTGCCAGCGGGAACGCCACTTATGGGGAGGGGGAGGAAATGTGTGAAGGGGCCATAGCCACAATTGAGCACGCGTGGAGGAAGGGGTCTGATTTGATGAACCAGACTGGGAACCAGGAGGAGACCAGCTGTCAGCGACGCGGTGGGAGGTATCCAAACATCCACACTTGAAAATGGTCCACCAAATGAGACCGGAATCTATGGACAGCTTCTGGGAGGGTGGGGGTGGAGCCTGCTATGGCATCTAAGACAATCGTGTGGATGGTCTACATGGCGATTGCAACCACCAAAGCATGAAGGGAGGGTGGAAGGGGGAGGCCATTGATAGAGCAAACATATCTCTTGACAGACTGAAGGGATGCGTTGATCCTGGCCCAGAAGACGTTGAACTTCGCGCCATATCATTTTAGAGGTAGGGCACTTCTCCAGGCGGTGAAACAGCGTTCCATACTGGCCACAAACGACACAGGATGAGTGTAAAGCGTTAGATCACTCAGCTGTACGATACACCCGCCTCAGGCAGCGCCACACATGGGAGCGGACTTGAGGTTGCAACAGAGGATGATGTACATATTTCCAGATAATTTTTTTAGGTCTCAATGGAGTAAGGGATGTCCATCATGTCCAGGTAGTCCACCCTGGATAGGACATGGGGCCGAATGAGGATCGCGCCATCATGGATGGGTAGCCCCTGTACCTCTTGTGTGAACTGAGGAGAGGGGCGGCCTCTTTGGGTTGTATGTCCACTAATACGAATTCTCCACTCAGCGCTCCGCATGGAGAGTAGGATTCATTTGTAGTTGGTTTTAGTCTTGTGAGGACCTGTGACCGATGTGTGTGAAGCGAGGTATTTCATCAGGGAGTGGGGGTTCGATGGATTGTTGAGGCCCAAGGCGCGGGAGAAGTTGGAGCGGGCTGCGCGGGACCAGTGTTGGGGGGAGTGTTGGGGGGGAGTGTAGGGGTGGTGACGGCCGCAATCCAGGTGCCCAGGATATTGGCGGCATGGGCTTTGAAGTCAAGCAGGCCCATGCCACCATGATATTGAGGGCCAAACATGACCTCTAGCCGCACTGGTGGAGGGCGGCCCAACCAAAGCCATCCTTGCAGCAAGGCGTACAAGGATTTGTAGAAGCTTGGGGAGAAGGGGATGGCATGGGCTCCAAACCAGACTTTGGAGAGGAGCATAAAGTTGGCTAAAACAACCCTGCCAGTAAGGGAAGTAGGGTGGGCTCAGAGAGAGGCGATTCGCTTCATCACGTTATCCAGAATATGGCACTCCATTACTGCTGACGCGTATCCGCCTGCCTCCATCCACACGCCCAGATGGCGTACTGGTCCTATGGAAGGACGTGGCACGAAGGGGAGCACCAGTGGAGCGGTGTGTTTTGAATTAATAGGGCGTGGACGTGGGCGAGCAGATAGGCTGGGTTGGGAACTAATTGCTGGGGTCCAGCAGTTCTGAAACTGACCAAGGAGGATGATTTCGGTTTTGGAAGCGTTCAGTGCCATGTTGCTTACCCGGGAATACTCCTGGATGAGAGCTTCAAGCGCGCGTGCATCTTTATTATTAGACACCCCAACCACACAATCATCTGCGAACGCCATTATCTTGACTGGGGCTTGGCCTGGCATGTGGACCCCAGTGAGTTGGGCATTCATATTTTGCAGTAGTGGGTCAAGGCTGATTTATATAAGAGTATGATGAGGGGGTCCCCTTGTCGCGAGCCCCTTTGAGGGCGGACTGCTTCCGTTAAGAAGCCAGGGCCATGCACCACCATTGTTGCAGATTCCGTGAGCAGCATTACCCAGTTGATGAAGCGAGGGGGTAGGCGGAATTGATGGAGGCAGGCCCTGAGGTATTCCCAGTTTACTCTATCATAGGCCTTTTGTTGGTCCAAGAATACTAGTGCCCCAGAGGCTGTGGACTGATATGCATTAGCCATGGAGTGCACGTTGTCCCAAATCGACCTTCTGGGGATGAAACCAAATTGTTCTGGGGAGATGGTGGCAGATGCTACAGTCCCTAAACGGTTAGCCATGATTTTTGTTAAAATTTTGGTGTCTGTGTTTGTTAGAGAAATGGGGCGCCAGGTGGCTAAGTCTAGCTTATCCCCTTTCCTGAAGAGTGTGACATTGAAGGCCTCATGTCCTCCTGGTAGGAGGCGCGTTTCCATCAGGCTTTGGTTAAGTGAGGCGAGCAGCTATGGGGATATATATTTGAAATATTTTTTATAGAACTCATATGGAATGCCATCTGGGCCTGGGCATTTTTGGCTTGGTGCACCGTGAATGGCTGTCCATAATTCATTCAGAGTAATCAAATTTATTATTTCCGGGTATCAGAAAATGGAGAGGATGTGGGCTCAGTCTAGAAATTCTGCCACTCTAGCTGGCTGAATTGGGTCAGATCGGTACAACTCAGAGTAATACTGTTGCATTTCGATTGCCACTTCAGCCAGTGTATCTACAATGGAATTATCCGATCTTTGCACCTGTGTGCAGGCCACACTCTGGCGTGGTGCAAATTTTTTTTTAAAGAAATGTGCAGTGCACTTGTCGCCTTTTGTGATGCGTGTGGCCCTGTACTGAACACATACCCGATGTTTGTGTTGTCTTTTGAGTGTGTTGAGGTGGGCAGCTGCCTCCTCCCACTTCTGTCCCCATGCAGAGCTGTATCTTGTAACTGGGATGTTGGACTCCAGGTGTGCCAATTCTGCCAGAGCACGCGAGATAACCACTGATGTGGCTCATGAGCATCTGGAGGAGAGATGGCGAAAGTGGTAGATGGTGTCATCTTTGAAAGTTGCCCATGTGGAAATGGGGTCCGCGCAAAATGGTGCAACAAACAATTTTGCCAAAGTTGCCTCTTCTACCCACATGGAAAATCCTGGAGACCCAAGCTCGGGGGGCGGATTTTGTACCAATGTGGGGCCTTAGCAGCTGTGACAGGTAGGTGGTAGGTTAGCAAGACCAGTCAATGGTCGGAGAATTCCAATTTTGTTGTCTTGAAGTGGGAGATGTGGGGTTGGAATTTCGCTGGCATTAGAATAAGGTTGATGCGGGTCATGGACCTTAATTGGCCATTGTGGATGTGGGGACGCATCATGTTTCAAGCAGCGGGGCATGTCACAGCAGTGCATCCATTAACCCAAGGGTGGCCTTTAGAATGTGTAGTTCTACATGACCCTGGGGGGCATGGGGTGAGGAAGGCCACCGGTCCATTGGTGTGTTTAGCCAGCAGTCATGTCGCCGACTAGGAAGGAGTCTGGGGGTAGTGGGAGGGATTTGACTGACAAGAAAATTCCTGACGCTTGCATGCACCGTTTGGGGCATATATGTTGACAGTTGCATGTGTTACATCAGCCCATGAGAAAGTGACAACAAGCACTCGGCCATTTAGGAATGTTTCTGAGGATAAAAATTTGAAAAATAATTTTTCCAAATTAGCACCCCACAGTGCTCTGATCAGAAGGATAGGGAAGGGAGGAGCATGGTTTTCCAAGCATCCTTGGAACCTCACGGACAGTGGGACTCCTGGATGGCCAGGATATCCATGGGTAAATTATGTTGTAAAAATCTCAGTTTCCTAGCCCGGGATGGGGAGGCCTTGAGTCCAGTGATATTCAACATCCCTAGAGTGAAGGTTTCCCCCATCGCACCTTAGGTGTGAGGGGGTGGGCACCTGGGCCCACCATCCTCTTCTAGATCCCCGCAGGCCTTCACAGCAGCGCAGGTGTTAGCAGTAACACTATCGAAGTTTTTGTTGATTTTTGTGGAAAGAGTCACGTTGGCTTTAGCCTTCGCTTTTTGTTTTCCCAACGTTGGACAAATTTTTTGCGGTGCGGGTGAGTTTGGTGCACCGTTGAGTGGGTCAAAAATTTTTTTTTCAGTTGGGATGGGTCCCAAGTCAGTTTCAACCGGAGCTTGGGTGCAATGATTGGGTGAGATTGAATCTCCCATCAGATCCTCAGATTGAGTGGCCCCACTCGGCATGGGCTTCCCAATCTGATTGGTTGATGGATTTCTGAGTTGCTTCCGCCACGAAGGTCTCCATGTCCTCCTGGCATTGTGAGTGTGGGATAGCGGTGGTGGCTTTGGACGCTTCCTTGGCCGCGGCCCTACAGGCCTGCTTGGCCTTCTTCCACTCTTGTGGGGAGATAGGCTTTACCAGTAGGTAGCAGCCTTGTGCTCCCCATGGGAAGGCCTCCTTGGTGCTTACAGTTGGTTCATAATGCGCCTCTCCGCTGGTCATGGCCACTGAGGGGTGCTCTTGGAATGTGACGCCCTCCTTGATGGGTTATGCATGTGCCTTATGGCCAAACGCGTCACAGTGGGTGCAAATGGGGGGCGCGTTGTCCACGGTCACCCAGAATAGGTGGGTGGTATGCCCTGAGATATCAATAAAAGTGGAGTGCAGGATCTGGGTTAGGTCCTTCGCAATTTCCTCAGTTGGGGTCAGAACTGCGATGGCTTTGCCAGTGCACAGGTGTGGCATCAGCATGAAGCGTTGCATTTCAAAAGATTGTATTTCGCCATATACAGCGAGACCATCTTTCAGGTGTTGTTCCAAATTGTCACGTTTTACCGTAGTAGGCAAAAAGTCAAACGTGAGGAAAATTTGGTTAGATTTTGTCCATCTGGTGCATTTAGTTTTGACGACCCATTGCCCTTTGGGGAGGTTGACCACTACGCGCACTGCTACAGCCTCGTCCGCTGCTGTTTTGCTTTCAAAACCTAGGTCCAGCCAACCACATGACATGGAGTGAGGTGCAACGTACACCGCAGTCAGGAAAATTGTGTGCACATCTTCACAAAATTTTTCCCATAAGGCCGTTTTTGGATGTCCAGAAACATGTGGACTCCAAATTCCACTGACAAAAGTGGCTGGGAGTGTGGCGTGTTGATATACTGGTTGCATCGTGCTTGCCATGCGATTATCTCCAGGGAAATAGTGACCACCAGTTTCTTAGTATTTTTGTCAATTCTGCCAGATTCTCCGGGGCGATTCAAACATTGGAGGCCGCGGGCCTTCCACCTGCTCCTCTTACCTTGCTTGCCCAACTGCTCCCTAACATGGGCGCAGACTAATCTCCTTTGTGAGATTATCAAACTAGATTCAGTCTTGAATTGAATAGGTTGCAATAGTGATTGCAACGAGAAAGAAAAGTTCCTCTTAGCTTATAATAATCCAATAAATATCAGCCAGCGGAATCAGTGTTCAACGCTAACTGCCATTTGTGGACTGTTGTGGGAATTTCTGGTGGAAAACTGATGTATTTTATTAGTTCCTCCATCTATGATTTCGCTTTCTGTACTAATAATTTGATGTCAGCAGATCTGACAATTATAAGTTTGAGGCAGCTGAGGTTGTTTCTGGTGCCTCATTTATTATAATCAATTATCACCTGATATGGTGATTCCTAATAAATTGACTGAGATAAGCCAAGAAGAGATGTCAGTTAGATGCCAAGATATATGAGTAAAGCAAGTGACTGAAGCTGTTTCTGGTGCATTTTTATTATCCTGAAGGTTGAATTTAAATCTGACATTTATTTAGACTAATTATTTATATGGCTCACCAACACCTTAATGCCTAGGATGAGCCAAAACTAATTCAAACATTGGGAATAATGGAGTGAGAGGGTTGACACCAGGGATGAGAATGATGTAGTGGAAGGATAAGATGAGTGGTTAGCTGGAAGAACCAGCAGAAGAGCTGATAGGTTGGCAGTGGACGCAGTAGCCCTTTTGTAAATAGTATAGATATCTGGTGCTTCACTTTCAATAATTATCTCCCTTTGCCTAATCTACCTTTTGTATTAAATTTATATTTATTTCTTTGGTTAGGGATCAGGCTGGGTGATTCTCAAATGGCACGGGTGACATGCCAAGGGGTGAGCTGGCGCTTCTGGACCCATTTTTTAAGGTGAAATGGAAAGGACTGACCAGTCTTCATATTGGTTGGCCTGCCAACTAGCAGAGCCCATAGTCAATTTTCCAACAATCATATTTACTGATCTTAGGGTAAAGTTGGCTACCCTCAAATTCTCCACCACTTGCCAAAGTGAATTTCATGGGATGATTGGTCATGGGAGAAAACCATAATATCTACCATGTAGGTCACAGCGCATACACCCAGCAGGTCCCCAAAAGACACACCTATATGACGTTGGAAAATAGCAGTTGTATTCTTAAGCCCAAAGTGCATGACCCAATAATGGAAGATACCCTTTCTGGTTTGGAACGTGGTGAGCCATTCCAGCCCTTCTTGATATGGATCTGATTAAACGCGTTAAAGCAATCAAATTTAAGAAGATTATAGCCATCTACATTTAGTGAGAAATCTGTTAATTCACTGGGTTGGGATGAAAATCTGGTACTGTGACATTATTCTTATTTATTTGGGGAAGGTCGACCAGGGGACAAGCACTTCCAATATAGTGGGTATAAAATAATGAAATTTGAAAATTAAGAGACACCCCAGAGGGTTCAAGGCCCTTCTTGTTGTCTCCAGGATCACCAAGTTTAGGACGGTAGGGAAGGGGGGTTAACTGGCTTATTCTTGGATGCAGCATGTGTGAAGGAATTATTCAACCTTTAGGAACCATATGGGGAACCATGTTTTGATTGTCCTTCTGTTATGGGGGTCATGTGTCCAAACAGCCATGCTTGAAAATGTTCCAATATATGGCAGTGGAAACGATTGATGGCTTCTTGGATTGCAGGCGTTGCTCCTTTAAACGATCTTAGTACTATCATATAGATCGTCCATAGTGCTATTGCTACTATTAACACCCTGAGGGATGAGTGGATAGGAGAGTCCATGTTTATAGCGAACATGTTCCTTGCTAGGCTGAATGGTTGTCCACTTTCTTGGCGGAATAGGCGCATGACCCCTTTCCATAAAGCCACTGATGTTGGGCATTGTTCTAAACGGTGGGCTAGGCTTCCATACTGACCACATATTGCACATGAGGTGTGAGTGGCATTCGCCCGCTCTGCTGTGTGGTATACTCTCCTCATGCATCTCCACACGTGTGCTCTTATCCTAGGTTAGAGTAGAGAGTGATGTGTGTATCTCCATACTCTTCTATGAGTCTGCAGATTGTATGGTATATTCATATGGTCCAGGTAATCTATCCTGGCTATGGTACTCGGATTTCTGCATATTATATTATCTATGACTATTTGGTCATTGATTTCCTGTCTGTGAGTTAGCCTTGGGCGTCCTCAGTGACTGGTTTGGCTGCTTATGTGGATCCGCCACGGCGCTCTTCTCATGGCTAGTAGTATTCGTTTGAAATGTGCAGGAGTGCCGTGTGATCCTGCAGCTGTAGGATGGGATGCCAGATACTTGATTAGTGTGTTTGGTGATCTGAGTTTTCTTAATTGGAGTGCTTGTGTAAAGTTATATCTTGCTGTTCTAGCCTAATGTGTGTCTGGAAGATTTGGGCTAGTCACCTGAGCTAACCAGGATCTTAATATGGGTCGCTTGCTCTACATAATTAGTAAGCCCCATACCTCCATTCCTTCTAGAGCCAAATAGGGTTTTGAGGCGTACAGGGGGTTGTGGTTAGACCATAGCCATCCTTGTAATAGGTCGTAAATTGTGTTGAAGAAGGATGGTGAAAAGCGATTGCATGGGCCATAAACCATATGATTGATAGAATCATAGAGTTGGTTACCATGACCCTTCCTGTTAAACCTGTTTGATGTCCATGTAATGAGGCAATGCGTTTTGTTATTTTGTCTAAAAGTTGATTTTCCATCATGGAGTTGGCGTAACCTCCTGCTTCTAGCCATACCCCCAAGTGATGGACAGGTCCAGCTGTCAGCTTGGTGGTGAAGGAAGTTTTAGTGGGGATATTGGTGAATTTGCCTCCTATGTCTGGTGAGGAGTCTTGATGTTGTGTTAGCTTGTTGGCCCAAAGTATGTCATCCACTGGGTCTGATAATTCCCCAGGAGTATGATTTCCGTTTTCTCAGTGTTGAGTGATGCGTTGCTTATGGATGAGCAATCTTGTATTATCTTCTCATTTCTGTAAGCATCCTTATTGTTGGAAATTCCCACCACACAGTCATCAGCGAAGGCCATCATTTTGACTGGTGGTTGGCCCTTGACATTGATTTCTTTGAGAAGTATTTGTATTCTGGATTAGAGGATAGAAGCTAAAAGTGTAAAGTAGAGGACTTAAGGGGTCTCCTTGATTGAGTCCTCTATGTGGGATGACTGGTTTATTTAAGAAGCCTGCTCCACGCACAGCCATGGTGGCTGACTCTGTGAAAATCATCACCCAGTTCATGAATCTATTTGGGAGTTTAATTTTTGAAGGCAGGCCTTAAGATAGGTCCAGTTGACCCTGTCGTATGCCTTTTTAGGTCCAAGAAGACAAGCGCTCCAGATGTTTTGAACTGGCAGACATTTGCAACTGTGTGGATGTTGTCCCATATGGATCTCCTTGGAACAAATCCATATTGTGTTGGGATATCGCGTCAGTTGCAATTTCTCCTCGTCGTTTGGCCATGAAATTTTGTGAATATTTTTGTGTCTGTGTTGGTTAGGGATATTGGGCGCCAGTTGGAAAGGTTTAGTATGTCTCCTTTTTTCAATAATGTGGCAGTGTAGGTTTCTTTGCCTCCAGGTAGGAGGCATGTTTCCATATTACACTTGTTCATGGAAGCTAGATGAATATTAGAAATGTTGGTAAAATAATTTATGTAAAATACATAGGGAATCCCATCGGGTCCAGGGCATTTCCCTCCTGGTTCACTGTGTACTACTTCCCATAATTACTCGCAGAATATTAGGTTGATTGAATCATTATTTTGAGCCACAGTTTTGATATGTGCGCTTGTTAGGAATTTTTCGATTTTTTCTGGTTTGACCAGTTTGGATTTATACAAGTTTATATAAAACCTGTGGACTTTTCTTTCTCGTTGCAAACACTTTTGCAACCTATTCAATTCAAGACTAGATCTAGTTTGATAATCTCACAAAGGAGATTAGTCTGCGCCCATGTCAGGGAGCAGTTGGGCAAGCAAGGTAAGAGGAGCAGGCGGAAGGCCCGCAGCCTCCAATGTTCAAAAACGCCCCGGAGAATCTGGCAGAATAGACAAAAATCTTAAAAAGCCGGTGGTCACAATTTCCCCAGAGATACTCACGTGGCAAGCACGATGCAACCAGTACATCAACACGCCACACTCCCAGCCACTTTTGTCGGTGGAATTCAGAGTCTGTGTGTATCTGGACATCCAAAAAACGGCCCTATGGGAAAAATTTTGTGAAGATGTACACAAAATTTTCCTGACCGCGGTGTACGTTGCACCTCACTCCATGTCGCGCGGTTGGCTGGGCCTAGGTTTTGAAAGCAAAATAGCAGCAGACGAGGCTGCAGCGGTGCGCGTAGTGGTCAACCTCCCCAAAGGGCAAAGGGTCATCGAAACTAAACGCACCAGATGGATAAAATCAAACCAAATTTTCCTCACGTTTGACTTTTTGCCTACTACGGTAAAACGTGACATTTTGGAGCGACACCTGAAAGATGGTCTCGCCATATACGGCGAAATACAATCTTTCAAAATGCAATGTTTCACGCTGATGCCACACCTGTGCACCGGCAAAGCCATTGCAGTTCTGACCCCAACTGAGGAGATCGCGAAGGACCTAACCCAGATCCCACACTCCACCTTTATTGATATTGCAGGGCATACCACCCACCCATTCTGGGTAACTGTGGACAGCGCGCCTCCCATTTGCACCCACTGTGACATGTTTGGCCATAAGGCGCATGCATGCCCCATCAAGGAGGGCATCACATTCCAAGAGCACCCCTTGGCAGCCATGGCCAGCGGAGAGGCGCACTACAAACCAACTGCAAGAACCAAGGAGGCTTTCCCATGGGGAGCACAAGGCTGCTACCTACTGGTAAAGCCTATCTCCCCACAAGAGTGGAAGAAGGCCAAGCAGGCCTGTAGGGCCGCGGCCAAGGAAGCGGCCAAGGCCACCACCGCCATCCCACACTCACAACGCCAGGAGGACATGGAGACCTTCATGGCAGAAGTGACTCGGGAATCCATCAACCAATCAGATTGGGAAGCCCATGCCGAGCGGGCCACTCGATCCAAAGATCTGATGGGAGATTCGATCTCACCCAATTGCTGCACCCAAGCTCTGGTTGAAACCGACTTGGGACCTATCCCAACTGAAAATTTTTTTTTGACCCGCTTGATGGTGCACCAAACTCATCTGCACCACAAAAAATTCTTCCAACGTCGGGAAAACAAAAGTGAAGGCCAAAGCCAACGCGACTTTTCTGCAAAAATTAACAAAAACCTGATAGCGTTGCTGCAAACACCCGCGCTGCTGTGAAAGCCCGTGGGGACCTGGAAGAGGCTGGTGGGCCTGGGGGCCCACCCCCTCACACCTAAGGTCCGATGGGGGAAACCTTCACTCTAGGGATGTTGAATATTGCCAGACTCAAGGCCTCCCCATCCCGGGCTAGGAAACTGAGTTTTTTACAACACAATTTACCCGTGGATATCCTGGCCATCCAGGAGTCCCACTGTCCACGAGGTTCCGAGGAAGCTTGGAAAACAATGCTCCTCCCATCCCTATCCTTTCAGTCGAAGCACTGTGGGGTGCTAATTTGGAAAAATAATTTTTATAAATTCACAACCTCAGAAACATTCCTAAATGGCTGAGTGCTCATCGTCACCTTCTCATGGGCTGACATTGTGCATGCAATCATCAACATCTATGCCCCAAACAGTGCACACAAGCGTCAGGGATTTTTCTTGTTGGTTAAATCCCTCCCGCTACCCCTGATTCTTTCCTAGTGGGCGACATGAACTGTTGGCTAACCTCACCAACGGACCAGTGGCCTCCCTCACCCCATGCCCCACAGGGTCACGTAGAACTATGCGTTCTAAAAGCCACCCTTGGGTTAATGGATGCACTGCCGTGACATGCCCCACTGCTCAAAAACATGACGCGTCCCCACATCCACAACGGCCAATTAAGGTCCATGACCCGCATCAACCTTATTCTAATGCCGGCGAAATTCCAACCCCACATCTCCCACTTCAAAACAATGAAAATGGAATTCTCCGACCACCAACTGGTCTTGATAACCTACAACTTACCCGTCACAGTTGCAAAGGCCCCACATTGGTACAAACTTCGCCCCCCTGGGCTCGCGTCACCAGGATATTCCACATGGGTGGAAGAGGCAACTTTGGCAAAATCGTTTGTTGCACCATTTTGTGCGGACCCCATTTCCACATGAGCAACTTTCAAAGAGGACACCATCCGCCACTATCGCCATCTCTCCTCCAGATGCTCATGAACCACATCGGCAGTTATCTCGCGCGCTCTGGCCTAACTAGCCCACTTGGAGTCCAACATTCCAGCCACATGATACAGCCCTGCATGGGGCCAGAAGTGGGCGGAGGCAGCCGCCCACCTCAACGCACTCAAAAGGCAACACAAACATTGGTTTTGTGTCCAATACAGGGCCACATGCATCACTAAAGGCGACAAGTGCACCGCATACTTCTTTAAAAGTTTTTGCACCATGCCAGAGCGTGGCCTGCACACAGGTGTGAAGATCGGATAATTCCATTGTGGACACACCAGCCAAAGTGGCAATCGAAATGCAAAAATATTACTCTGAGTTATACTGAGCCAAACCAATTCAGCCGGCCAAAATGGCAGAATTTCTTGACCAAGCTTATATCTGCACCATTTTCCAATACCCAGAAATAATGAATTTAATTACTCCAAATGAATTATGGACAGCCATTCGCGGTGCGCCAAACTGAAAATGCCCAGGCCCAGATGGCATTCCATATGAGTTCTACAAAAAATATTACAAATATATATCTCCATTGCTGCTAGCCTCACTTAACCAAAGCCTGTTGGAAACGCACCTTCTACCAGGAGGACATGAGGCCTTTACTCTTACACTCTTCAAGAAAGGGGATAAGCTTGACTTAGCCAACTGGCGCCCCATTTCTCTAACAAACACAGACACCAAAATTTTAACAAAAATCATGGCTAACCGTTTAGGGACTGTAGCATCTGCCACCATTTCCCCAAACAATTTGGTTTCATCCCCAGAAGGTCGATTTGGGACAACGTGCACTCCATGGCTAATGCATATCAGTCCACAGCCTCTGGGGCACTAGTATTATTGGACCAACAAAGGGCCTATGATAGAGTAAACTGGGAATACCTCAGGGCCTGCCTCCATCAATTCCGCTTACCCCCTCACTTCATCAACTGGGTAATGCTGCTCACGGAATCTGCAACAATGGTGGTGCATGGCCCTGGCTTCTTAACGGAAGCAGTCCGCCCTCAAAGGGGCTTGCGACAAGGGGACCCCCTCATCCCACTCTTATATAAATCAGCCTTGACCACTACTGCAAAATGTGAATGCCCAACTCACTGGGGTCCACATGCCAGGCCAAGCCCCAGTCAAGATAATGGCGTTCGCAGATGATTGTGTGGTTGGGGTGTCTAATAATAAAGATGCACGCGCGCTTGAAGCTCTCATCCAGGAATATTCTTGGGTAAGCAACGCGGCACTGAACGCCTCCAAAACCGAAATCATCCTCCTTGGTCGGTTTCAGAACTGCTGGGCCCAAGCAATTAGTTCCCAACCCGGCCCATCTGCTCGCCCACGTCCACGCCTTACTAACTCAACACACACCGCTCCACTGGTGCTCCCCTTCGTTCCACGTCCTACCATAGGACTGGTGCGCCATCAGGGCATGTGGATGGAGGCAGGCGGATATGCGTCAGCAGTAATGGAAAGCCATATACTGGACAACGTGACAGAAGCGAATTGCCTCTCTCAGAGCCCACCCTACTACCCTCACTGGCAGGGTTGTTCTTGCCAACTCTATGCTCCTATCCAAAGTCTGGTTCGGAGCCCACGCCATCCCCTTCTCCCCAAGCTTCTTCAAATCCCTGTATGCTTTGCTGCAAGGATGGCTTTGGTCAGGCCGCCCTCCACCAGTATGGCTAGAGGTCATGTTTGGCCCTCTTCATCAAGGTGGCATGGGCCTGCTTGACTTCAAAGCCCATGCTGCCAAGATCCTGGGCACCTGGATCGCGGCCATCACCGCTCCTACAATCCCATCCCAACACTGGTCCCACGCGGCCCACTCCAACTTCTCCTGAGCCTTGGGCCTCAACAATCCATCAAACCCCCACTCCCTGATGAAATACCTCGCATCACACACATCGGCCACAGGTCCTCACGGGACTAAAACCCACTACAAACGAATCCTACTCTCCATGCGAAGTGCAGAGTGGAGAATTCGTATTAGTGGACATACAACCCAAAGAGGCCGCCCCTCTCCTCAGTTCACACAAGAGGTACAGGGGCTACCCATCCATGATGGCGTGATCCTCATTTGACCCCATGTTCTATCCAGGGTGGACTACCTGGACATGATGGACATCCCTTATTCCACTGAGACCCAAAAGGCTATCCAGAAATACGCACACCATTTTCTGTTGCAGCCTTAAGTCCGCTCCCATGTGTGGCGCTGCCTGAGGCGGGTGTATCGTACAGCTGAGCGCTCTAACGCTTTACACTCATCCTGAGTCGTGTGTGGACAGTATGGAACGCTGTTCCACCGCCTAGAGAAGTGTCCTACCTCTAAAGTGATATGCCGCGAAGTTCAACGTCTTCTGGGCCAGGATCAAACGCATCCCTTCAGTCTGTCAAGAGATATGTTTGCTTCATCAATGGCCTCCCCCTTCCACCCTCCCTCCATGCTCTGGTGGTTGCAATCGCCATGTGGACTATCCACACGATTGTCTTGGATGCCATCGCTGGCTCCATCCCCACCCTCCCAGAAGCTGTCCACAGATTCCGGTCTCACTTGGTGGATCACTTTCAAGCGTGGATGTTTGGATACTTCCCACCGCGTCGCTGACAGCTGGTCTCCTCCTGGTTCCCAGTCTGGTTCATCAAATCAGACCCCTTCCTCCACACGTGCTCAATAGTGGCTACGGCCCCTTCACACGTTCCCTCCCCCTCCCCATAAGTGGCGTTCCCGCTGGCAACAAGAGATAGCATCGCTTCTCTGGGGTGCCTCCCCTGGTACTAAGTTTTTATTTCCTGAGTCATATTTGGAAGTGTCCATCCCATGGTCGGCCTTCCCCGCAATAAATTTAAATTTAAATATAAATTATATAAAACCTGTGCACTTTAGTCGTGACTTCTTTGGGTGTTTCTGATATAGATTTGTGTGGTCATTGGACCTGTGTGCAAGATATCATATTTTTCTGGGCATGGAATTGGCAGAAAAATAGTTTGAGCAGGTTTCTCAATCTTTTATATTTTTCTCTGAATTGAACTCCAACTTTATGTTGATGTTCATGGATAAGGGTGTTTAGCCAAGCAGAAACCTCCGCCCATCTGTGACCCATCCAGGGCTGTACCCTGTGCATGGGACGTTGTTTTCTAGGTGGGTAATTTCTGCTAAGGTGTGCTTGATAATGGCTGAAGCTGCCCTATGTCTTCTTGACGTTGTGTGTTTAATTTGTTGAGTTGTTGATTTTTTTTGAAATTTTCCCAGGTGGTTAGTGGGTCTGAGCAGAAAGGTGTTTGAAAATCCTGGGTTGAGGTATCTCCTCCATCCAGGAATGAAATTCTGAGTCAGATAAACTTTATGGGCATATTCTGCACCATCTGGGTGCTTGGGTACTTGGTTCCACCAGTTTGTAGGACACCAAAACTAGCTGATGGTTGGAAAATTCGATTTTTGTAGTTTTGAATTTTTGATTTTGGTGATGGAAAATTTGTGGTGCAAGTATCAGATCTATTAATGAAATGGAGATAAGTGCACCGTTGTGTACATGAGGGCGTAGCATGTTTTTTAGTAGGGGTAGCTTTTTTGGTAGCAGATCATATAGTCCCAGGATGGCCTTTAGTACGCAGAGTTCCACTTGCCCTTGTGGCACCTCCGTTGTGTATGGCCATCAGTCAGTATTTGGGTTAATCCATCAGTTCATGTCTCCTATGATAAAAGTGCTTTCTTGAAGATTTAGTTGTGTTAGAGCTGTTAAAAATTCTCTTTGGTCAGGCGCACAGTTTGGTGTGTACACACTGGCTATTGTGTGCACTTTGGTGTGCCATGAGAAGGTTACAGCGAGTACTTGGTCATCCAGGAATGAATTTTTATTAATAAATTTAAAGTTTTGGTTTGCGCGTACTATCACCCCACAGTGTTGTGACCAAATTGATATTGTTGGGAGAAGCATGTTTTCCCATGCCTCCTCCTCTCCCTGTAAACAGTGGGTTTCCTGCACTGCCAGGATATCCACAGGTGGGTTTCATAGGAGACTCAACTTCTTGGCCTGGGAAGTTAAGGCCTTGAGTCCCGCTATGTTCAGCATCCCTGTCTCTCTACTGAGACGCCCAATGCGCCTCAGGAGCGGTTAGCAGGATCCCCCTGCCCTACACCCTCACTCACATTACTCACCAATGCACCTCTGCTGCGGAGAGCATAGCCATGAGTAGGAGTTGGGGTGTATTATGCCCCTTTTGTAGCTGCTGTTTTCGCTCCTCTCTTGGCTTTTCTTGGTTTCAAATTTATCATTGTGGTGCACTTGTGTGCTTTTATTGGCTGCATTATTTTCTTGCACATTCCATTGTTAATTTTTCTTCCCAATTGGGTTATATTCTGCAATTTTGGGGGTTTGGACCGCAGTTCGCTGCATTCATTTTTAAATCAGGTTCCACCAAATTCAATCTATTTGGATTGGGTGTTTAGTTTTCCGCAGGATTTGATTGGTTCATTAAGTCAAATTCATCCATGTCTTCCTGGATCTGTTCCGGTGATATGGATGATTCCGCCAAGGCCTTTGCCTTAGCTGCGGCCAGCTTGCAAGCTTGTTTGGATATTTTTTGTTCTTTCAGAGAAATTGGGTCAATTATTTTATATTGCCCATGTTCTCCCCAGTTGAATGCTTGTGTTGTATCCATGATTTTGGCTTACTCTGAGTTGTCTTCGCCAATTTCCTCCTCACAGAATTCCATTTCTCTCAGGCCTTCTTTTGTGGGGCAAGCATGAATCTTGTGCCCAAAATCCTGGCAGTGGTTACATATGGGGGTGCGCTCTCCATTGTTACGTGGAACAGTTGTGAATTTTTCTCATCAATGGTGAAGGATGCAATGTGGTAAATTTTTGTGACATCCTCCACTACCTCCTGGTTCAGGGAAATAATTTCAATTTTCTTTCCATTGATAAGGGTTGGCATAAGCTGGAATCTTTGCATCTCAAATTGTTTAATTTCTCCATAGGCTTCCAAGCCTTCTCAGAAATTTCTTTTGACTACTGTGTGCGCCAGTATAGTCAGAAGATAATCATAAATTATAAAAAATATCTTTGGATTCTGTCCAACATGTGCGTTTGGTTGATACTAGATGCTGACCACCGGGAAGGTCAAGTACCACTCTGACCTTTGCTGCTTCATTTGCTTTTTTCAAGGTTTTGAACCCAAGGTCTACCCAACCTTTGCGGATAGTATGGGTTGTTTAGTACACTTCATGCAGGAAAATTTCAGTTGGACTTCGCCAAACCTTTCTCATATTGTTGGTGTTTCTACATCCAAGAGAACTCATATCCCATGTTCCACCAATGACAGTGGTTGCGAATGGAATACTTCTATGTAACTGCAGTATTTTACAAAAAAATTATGAAACCCGCAAAGGCACCACCTCAGGTTTTTTTTTACTTATATTTTCGTTTGTACCTGTGCACTTGGTACCTTTGGGCGGTGCAGGTCCAGGTCCGCTGCCCTTTACCACGCTTGCCCAACTCTTTACTTTATTACTCATACTCATCTCACCTGGTATTCATTATCAAATTTTACTGTTTGAATTGAATTGTATTGCTAAAAGTGATAGTAATCAGAAAGAAAAGTTTACTGTGACGTTGTTTAAGTTCCCATAATCTACGCATTGGCATAGAGTACCATCTGATTTCTCCACAAAAAGAAGTGGGTAGAATACTGGAGAGCTATGCTATAATATTGCACCTTTAGCTAACTGCTATTTATTTCACAAATCTAAGTCTGCTTCCTCCTGTACATTCAAAGGGTAAATGGGAGAAGATATACGCATTATATCAACAGTAAATAGGAACTCACAAGAAAACTTTAAATGAGCTAGCAGTACACTAGATGTTGCTGCATTTAATAAAGATTCCAGTCCCTCCAAGCATGAAGGTAAGGGTACCTCCAAAGTGTGCTTCAGAAATGGAGCTAAATTGAGCTTACACAGTGCATTCAAAAAGTTCTGGGATTAACGTTTTAAAGACACAACTTTACAAATAAATAAACTTTCTTTTATCATAATTTAACGTACAACCTTTCCCTCTCTATACATATTTATATTGCTAAAACAATTGATAAAAGGTATGCACATAGTCACTATTTTGTATAACCATGTTTAAACCAGCTGTCACATTCTTCTGAATTGTCTCTACTTTATCAAAAGGATGAACCTTCAGTGCCACCTTCAGATTAGAGAACAGAAAGAAGTCAGACAGAGCCAAATCTAGTGAATAGGGTGGATAATTATAATCTGAAGGTGGCACTGAAGGTTCATCCTTTTGATAAAGTAGAGACAATTCAGAAGAATGTGACAGCCGGTTTAAACATGAATATACAATATAGTAACTATGTGCATACTTTTAACAATTGTTTTAGCAATATAAATATGTATAGAGAGGGAAAGGTTGTATGTTAAATTATGATAAAAGAAAGTTTATTTATTTGTAAAGTTGTGTCTTTAAAACGGTAGTTCAGAACTTTTTGAATGCACTGTGTACCTTTGGCCATTGTGGTATTTTTCCTAAGTGTTAGCTTCAAACAAAGGACAACTAATTTTTGAACAATTTTCAGTGATAATGAGAAGATATTGACTTTCAAGTCAGTTCTGACAACAAACTTTTACCAACACTCTAATACTAAAAAATGCGGTACAAGATTTTTTTGATAGCCTGGAAGCAGTCAGCCAAATAATATTTGCCAACAATATAATCCACCACCCCTGAACCTTTAGCATGGGAGTACATTGAGAAGCCCTTCCCCAAATTATACCACCTGGGAAATAATTTGTTTCAAGGTAGTCAGCTAGGTCTTGGTCAATAATATTCTCAGATACTCCTGTATCCACCAAAATAGTTGTGCTAATTTTTCCTAAAATGGAATAAAGGGTAGCAGACAACAAAAAATGTTGAAGGGGTGGAAGGCGAGTTGTTAGGGCAAATGGCTACCAGCCTGAAGGTTTCAGGCTCAATTCCTGCCCTTGCACATCAATTGGGGTGCCATCCAAAGGAAACTACTTGTGGTTAGTAGGTCTAAAGAGCAAAAACCTTACCCATGACGTAACCAGATTAATCTGAGTCCTGATAGGTAGGTGGAATATTTCTTTAATGGAGTTGAGCATGCTCAGGTTTCATGTTGATGCTTTCTTTCTTTCGTTCTTTCAGTAATGTCTGCCCCTAGTTAGCTTGTCTCAAAAAAATAGAATAAAAATAAAAATTTTTAATGGTCTTTATTAATAGCAGGTAACGCTGAGCTCCCCAGGAAAATCATCATCAGGCATAAACATGCCTCCAGGATAAGTCTTTTCATCATAAAATGGATAGGGATAGTTGGCCACTCTCACTATTGAGGACACATACCCCACCACATCCTCAGAATTTTCAAAAACATTTTCATATCTTAAAAGTAATTCTTTATCCACGTCCTGGGTTCTGCGGATCATGGTAAGGGTCAAGCGTGGGTTCTATGGTGTAATTTGGTACACAGGAGTAAAATGTGTCAAAGCCATAGGAGCTGAGAATTAGCTTTTTTTGAATTTACACAATTTGCGTTATAATACGCATTTTCTGACGTCATTGACACCACACCTGATCTGATAGTTAATTGTTCATTGTTATCCATGGCCATTACTTCTAAGCCCTTTGTCAATGATCCAGTTGGCCCTTAGGAAAAACGTTGCAAAGAAAATTATTTTAGTTGAACAATTTACTTTAACTTCAGGGCTAGACTCATCTGCTACCTCAAATTCAGCCAAAATAGGGAAAGAATTGGTGGGAAGCTCTACCTCATTAAATGGAAAACAATAACATTGGGTGCCATATTTTATAGGGACCATTGTAGTTGACATAATTGCTGCTGAATCAACTGAAACAAATGATAAACAATTGGGGATAGAACCCTTCCCCCTTTAAGTTCTATTGTAAACAAAAGAATAGAAGGATAAAATTACTCCTATTTCAGAGGCGTGCACAAGTTTTGGAGACTGTATTTTTATAGAGGCCACCATGAGTGAAACCATGATGGCCAAATTACCTGATTTCTACTGGGCCAGGGTGGGGAAATTTCTTAAAGAGCATCAATCAGCTGGTCAAAGTTGGGAGGGGTAGATTGCCACACTAAAGCGTTTATTGTGAGGGGGGGGGGTAAGGAGGAATGGAGAAACAACGATAATAATATCTGACAAAGGTAGGTCAATGCCTGTTGCATAATTCATTTAAATACATTTTTACCATGTGGCCAGCTTGGCTCAGAGCAAAGAACTCATAAAAGACTTAGAAAGATGACATGTCTGGGTGACACTGTTCCAGGAAACGCTCCAAACCATCCACTGATTTCCACATAAATGACGTGTGTGTGGAACACCACAAAAACCCAGTCAGCTGCACTGAGTACAGCTAATACAGCAAATCCACCCCATGCGAGGGTGGAGTAGAACTATCTATATTGTCATTACTAAGATAGGCTTTCAGTGAGAGGGAAGCAAGTGCCTGTTGATTTTAAAACAGATTTTGGGGGAAAGTTGGGTATTATGACAACAGGATCACAAAGGGTCTGAGTCCACCAGGTATAAGCAGGAAGTGCGGGCACTTCCCAGTTGGTGGTAGAAAGAATAACGCTGAGAAGCACTAACAATAAACCAAATAGAAAAGTTTGGTGAGCACCATAATAATGTGACAAATGGCCAAAGCACCCGATTCACACTAAAAGAAAGCCCCACATAGATAAATTCTCATTCAAGTATAGTAAAAAGGTTGTTCAACTAATGTCAAAAAATGTCTGTAACTCTCTTTTTCCCAGAAAGTTGGTGCGGGATGTACCGCCACACCACAAGGGAACATATCTCTAATAAAATGGGAACAGGTACCTCAGATGGTGCCGGAGTAAAAGGGACCCAGGGAAAGGGTATAAAACATAGAATGTATAAGTAGATAACATTTAAAATGACAGGACTTGGTAGGACTCCAAGGAGTACTCTATAGCTAAGTGTATATCTGTTTCATGGTGCTTGGGGGCCTTGATCTGGAGGGGATTTGAACAGCCCAGGTGTGCACCAGATTCCGTTGTTAATTTTGATAAAATAAAATGTCCTATGTTGTTGGAGACCTCCTCAAGGATGTCTGCACACAGGTTTGACAAGGGAACATGCAAAAAAACGTAAAATTAAAAAGGTTTTTTTATTAAGAAAGTCGACCAACAAGGAAGGTTGTTCACAGGAAATCAATATTAAACACTGGGGGAGAATTAACAATTTGCAGGTGTGGTACAAAGCCTAAACAAACCAATAAGTGCACACTACCATCAGCTATGGTACTGTAGCTCAAGTAAGTTGAAACTTGAACTATCGATTGTAGCTGAATTCTCCCAATTTGGCAATATTGAAAAGTGAACGGATTTTAAAACCCTATTCTCCAAGCAATCATAACGAACCATCCTCATTTATAATAAAGTTGGTGCGTTTTAACGCCCTTGATCTCATGATGGGCCAACCATCACGCACACCCCCAGGACCAACTTGGGCATATCTTACCTTTACCCAGCGTTGTTCCAGGGTATGCTTCAGGACAAGGAGGCTGCTAACTTTACCCTTTTAGCCTCCTCACGCCAGCCTTATCTCTACAGTCAGTGCCCTCATTAGTGTTATGTAATCATTTCACTAATATCAGTTTCAGAATTTGACATAAAACGAATCAAAATTCCTACTTCCAAATCAAGCTGCGGTGAATCAACTTTTGATCCCACTTAAAATGGAGCCTTATCTTAACGGCATTAATCCCAGATTAGATCATTAATCTGCTTACATTCAAGAATCAATGGAGGCAACTTCAGGAATCTCGTCACCACTTCCTGAATCACAAGAGGCATGGTGTCCACCGCTCCAGTTATGGGGTTGATAAATTATAATGAGGGTGTTTCCCAGGCGGTCAATATGGAAGGCTATGAAGGATCCTGAGAGGATGGTGCCAAAAAGATCTCTGAGACACCGCGTCTTTATGCACCCTATAAATATCAGTACAATTAAATCTAATAAAGTAGTCTGTATTCAGTCCATTTTACGTTTTTGACTTCTACGCAGATTTACAGCTTTAACTCACCTTTGAACCTTGGTGACAGTTAAGAGTACTGTTACGCTGATAAAACGTGGTGCTCACTACAGGTGGCACCAATCAGTATAAAGTATAATCTCTATCATGAATCATAAAGAATGCCAGTGGTCAAGAAAGCCAACCTGCTGAACAATCAAGAAGCTTCACTTGAAGGATCAGTAATTCACAATATAAAATAACAACTATACAACCTAAGAGCCTGGAGTAATAAGATGTTTTTCATTTCCTTCTGCCTTCATGTGACAACAATCAAATTAAACTTCATTACAAAAGTCTTGGCGAAATTATTCAACAGTTATTCAATGGTATCTATTTTTTGGGAGGACACTCTAGATTGTCCCATGCATCATCAGTACATCTACTATGAGTGAGCTCTACACTTCAGCCTGACTACCAGCAGAAGAACTGACTTTAGGGACTGAACGTTATCTTTAGAACTTTTTTCATCCTACCATTTATTACCTTCTGCAGCTAGCTGGGTTGCATTATCATGTAGTTTCACAACAACTAGGTCTTACACAGGCTCTACATTCATATGTTGTTGACTTCTACAATGCGGTCTCCTCCTTCTTCCATGACAATCAAGAGGCCATTATTGTTGGAATTCAGGCTTTGAAGTGCTCGCTGGTGCGTTTTTGCACCTGAATTACAACAATATTTTCTTAGGAGAAATATTATCCTCAACTGCTGTAATAACTACGTTTAAGGGATTTTTAACAACATATATATAAACTAATAAACCTTTTAATTATACTAGATTGTTGAATTTTATAGTTTTTTATTACTAACCATGGGGGGCAAGGAGTGAACCCTAATAAAATCTTGCTGCTTAGTATTCAAAGCAACTCAAGAATCAAATTGAGATGGGCGTGATTTCATTATAAGCTTTGAGAATAATCAGGAAATATGAGTGTTCAACCTATTAGAGCTCTCAAAACTTGCCTCGCTTCTATAGAACCACTAATGGAGGGTCAATAGTGAGCAAGACAAACCGTGGGGCAAAGAATTGTTTTTTAGCCAATTGGATGGTGGGACTGATGAATAACTTCCCTGATTCTGCCGCAGGGTTGGCGCAACCCAACAATTAGTAATTGGACTTTTTGGCTGAGGAATGGGGTTAAGTAAGTTTTCTTTTCAATGGATTCCACAGATAATCAACCAGGGCTTTTTATATTATCAGACTTATTTAAATCAGATACACTCTTATTTAAATACTATACATTTAATTGTCTGACATTGCCCCTTCAAGATTGTTAAGGGGAGAATAAGGGCGTAAGAACTGGACATTGACTTAGTTTATGGTAACTCTGGTAGCCAGAGATTTAAGAGAGTACTCATCCCCTCGCATATAAGTGACTACAAAAGGGCCTTCCAAAAAGATCTGAGCTTCTCACTTCTAGGAGTGATACATTTGTGGTAATATAACACCAAGTCTGATAATTTGTAGGAGGGAAGAGGGGGCCAGAGCTCATTTACAGTTTGGCCTTCTTTAGTGAAGATCTTTGCCAAATTAGTCATAGCCTCTGATTGTAACTGGATGAGGTGCTGAGCCATCTTTTCATGGCTTTCTCAGGGTCAGTTATCGCAGAGAAAATATCTTTGGCTAACAAGGCTGGCACCACAGGTTCTCAACCATAAAGCACCCAGAAAGGAGACATTTTGAGGATCCAGTGGTATCTAATATGGTAGGCCATGAGGGCACTGGGTAATTAGAGATACCAGTGAATAGGGTATGAATTGGCAATCTTAAATAGTATTAAGACCAGGATTAATTAACTCTTTCTAGTGTACCATTTGCTGAAGAGTTGTAAGGGGAAGAAAAGAGCTGTTGGGCCCCATTGAGGTATCTTGGATCTTTACCACTCTCAAAGTAAAGTTCTTCCAATTGTCGCAGAAAAGAACTTGAGGATCTCTAGGGAGGGTGAAATATGCTGAAACGTGGCGGTAGCCTTTAGAATTGGTCAGGAAGAGCCTCAGCTTCGACTCATTTGATAAATTGATCAATATTTACCAGGGTAAATTGATTTCCCCCAGTAGTCTGGGGTAGAGGGCCCACAATATCTAGAATTATAGTGTGGAAAGGCTGTTGAGGGGTGATAGGTTGGTATTTATACTTGGTCTTGAAGCTATACTGCTTTTTACAGGTCAGACGGGCATCCAGAACTTCAGTTATGGTCTCCATGACACCCTCCCAGTAATAGCGTTCTTTAATCCATTCATAGTTTTTTTGTACTCCCTTATGCCCCAGGATAGAGTGAGACTCTAGAATCCATGGTAATCGTTCTGATGGGAGGAGATAGAGCAACCAATTCACCCCTATTTTCATATATAGCTTCCCACTTTCCACTCTAATATTGCGGGAGTTCCAAGCTAGCATCTTTTGTACAGGTTTGTCCTCATTGGCCTATGTGGAAGGAGTCATTAGGAGAACATGTAGCCTCTCATCTTCACTATTGTCCAGGTGAAGGACTGGAAGACGCGTCAACTCATCAATGATCATATGGCGTGTTCCCAACCTATGCTCAAATGTTATGTCATAATGCTGGAGCTTTAGAGCCCAGCGAGCCAACCATCCTGTGAGGTCCTTCATCTTATGTAACCACTTTAAGGATGCGTAGTTAGTAACCACTTTGAAGGAAGTCTTATATAGAAAGAGGCGGTAATACTTCAAAGAAAGCAGGACAGCAAGGCACTCCTTCTCAGTAACGCTGTAGTTATGTTCAGACTTTGAGAGCATCTTGATGTAGTAGGAGACGGGATGATCAACTCCATGCTCATTCAATTGAGTCAGAATAGCTCCAACGGCATATTCAAAGGCATCCGTGATCAACATGTAAGGCTTGCCATAGTTATGGCGGAGGAGGATGGGCCTTTGTTGCAATAGCTCCTTCAAGGTCTCAAATGTGGCTTTTTTTCAGCACCCCAATGGAAATGAGTGTTTTTAGCCAAGAGGCAAACGAGGGGCTCAATAAGCTGGGCAAATTTGGGGATGAATTGAGTGTAATACCCATCATGACCATAAATACCAGGATGTAATGAAGTGTTTTAGTAGCAGGCATTTTGGAGGTAGCTTAAACCTTGTTTTGGAGGGGTTGAATCCCATCTTGAAAAATTGCGTGCCCAAGGAAATCAAGCTTCTTCTGGTAGAACGTACATTTGAAGGGCTTCAGACCAAAGTTAGATGCCTGTAAGCGTTGAAATACTTCCTTTAAGTGCATGAGGTGCTTGTTAGAAGTTTTGGAGAAAACTGTGATATCATTAAGATAGACAATCACACAACTCAGTTTAAAATCTTGGAGAATGTGATCTATCGCTCGCTAAAAGGTTGCAGACGCATTGCACAACCCCTGGGGTAGCCGAGTGGGTTGAAAAAGGACCTAAATAAAGATAAGGGCGCACTTCTTCTGGTATTGTGGAGAAAGGTCCATCTGCCAGTATCCAATAGCCAAGTTTATAGCGGAAACGAATTTGGATTCAGAGAATTGGGCCAGCGCATCATTGATAAGAGGATAGGGTAATTATCATTCTTGGTGAGGTTGTTCAGTTCGTGGTAGTCCATAACTACCAATGACTCCACTTTCTTCTTTATTAGTAGAATAAGGGAAAACAAAGGTCTTTGATATGGAACCAAAAACCCAGCGTCCAGCAACTATTTGAGCTCCATCTGCATCTGCAGCTCCTCAAGTTTTGATTTTCAGTAGGGTATGGATCATATAGGGCGAGCATCCCAAACGTTGATGGTATGAGTCCAACCCTTCATATGCCCTTGTCAGTATTAGATTTTGATAAAAGTCGCTATTAGCCTCTGGTAGAGTGTGGACTTTATCAAGCTCAATGGGGTTAATTCATCAGATATATGTAAACGGGAAGAGTACATAACTACTGGTCCACAGGTAAGCCCATCTCCGCCATAGACCCAATACTGTGAGCCTGTTTAATTTATTCAATAGGAACCAGCAGGTGGATCTTTCTTTCGCTTTGTTACCCAAACCGAAGCCAAATTCAGATTTTTTAAAAAAATACAAAAAATAACCGCTCAATTGAGCCAAAACTTACCATTGTCAATGCAATTGACACCTGCTGTATCATCTTGGGGTGGTGGTGCGACGCCATCTGGCATCTTTTGGCCACTGCTGAAGCGCGTCCAAGCTGGCTCTGCTAGCCCTTCCAACGCTACTGGGCGTTATTTCCTCCCTCAGGACTTGGCCCACCACCTGTCATGGAAATGGCAGGAGAAGTTTAGACCGGCCTGCCAGTCAGGGTGCGTTAGCATCCAGAAAGCAAGCCAGAATGCCAGAGGCATTGCTGACTGTACAACTTGATATGGAGCTGGGAAATAAGATACCACAAAATGGTGGAGGAACGTCAGGGTTAGGAGTATCCCAACAGCTTACACACTGAATATATTTCGGACCCAGGAGTTCTGCTAACAAGGGTGGAAACTACAGGGATAGTTTCTGCGAGATTCTTGGTTGTTAAGACCATTTCATTGGGAGTAAAAGAGAGGTGGATTTTCTCTTGTAGTTGGCGAACATAGGGCCATAAAATCCCTGTATATTGCTGCCAAAAGGTCATGAGAACCGGGTTGTAGAGCCAAAAATTTTGAACTTATCGAGTCCAATTGGCAACAGAGGGAATCATGGTAACCAAGAAAATTGGTATGGCCCGCCCAGAGTGCAGAGCGGCAGACCACCAGGCAAACACCATATGGAATGTGGTTGAAAGGAGGGAGATAAAAATTTGGGGTTTTTTAACAAAACTTTTATTTGGGAAATAAAGTAAGAAAAATTGACCAACGATCTTCTCAGTGCTTTGCAACTGATTTTATAGTGGTCAATTGGTGAAACGTGGTCGGGATCCACAAATTCAGCCTAACTGGTGAATTGGATAATAGAGGGGGTTTATTCTTTGGGAACTGTCATCGCAAATTTGGCGGTGGTCTGAGTCTCTGTCAGTTTGACCTCAAATAACTGGACCAGGGGTCAATTATGTTTCTGATGGTTATCATGATGGCATTTGGCCCAATGAGCGATGGGAATCCCCAAGGTTATCCAATATAGGGATGGGACCATTTGGTTGGGAATGGGTTTGGGATGGCCAACCCACCCATACTCGGTTGATTAACCATACTTTCAGTTGATAGAGGCCCATTGGGCGCAACGCCTGAATTACTATTGGAGGGTTTTGAACTCTCTGCGATGGCGCCCAATATTTGTTCTGCTGATTTTGGGGTCAAATCAGAACCATCGGGTGATCTGGCCAATGTTTCATTCTTCATGCTTTTACAATCATTCAAATTCTGGCCATCAGCCTGATTGCCACCTGAATTAGATCTGACTAATTTCAGTTTGATAATCTCAGTGCAGATTTCACTGATTCCCCGCAACAGTTCTGCTGAGGTGAGTGAGGAAATTGGGGGTGGGATCTGAAGTGGATGGGCTGTCACCCATCATTCGTCAACTATGTGGGTGAGATCGCCTTGGGTGATGAGGGGTACTGCCATCCTCTTTTGGTGTTTTCTTACTTGGGAGTTGAAAGATAGCTCAATTGAGAGCTAAAGGACACTCCCCAAGACTTACATTACCCTTTCCTTTTCCCAAAGGGATGGCCCCCCACCAGGAAACTGCACCAGAGCCACGTTCTTATGCACTTTGGGTAACTTGATAGCCATAATCTTCATGGCCTTCTGCAGTGGGTGGGGAGCCTCAGGGTGGGATGTGTGGAAAGCGTCAACCAGGTCCATACAATTCGCGCAATTGCGCGCCTTGACCCAACTGTTTTCATAAGCTGGATATCCTTTCCAAGCCACAAGGTATTGGACTGATCATCATGACTTCCGAGATGCCAGGATGGCCTTCACTTCAGCTTCGTCCTCATTGTTTATGATGATTGGTTCTGGGTCCATGGGAACCACACCCTTGAAGGGTGACAGCTGGGATACATGGATAACTGGGTGTTGCTTCCAATGCGCGGGAAGCTTCAATTGAAACGCCCCATTACCCAATACCTCCTCCACTAAGTGGGGACCTGCACGCTTGCGGAAAATTTGCGGGAGGGGGTTTGGATTCACAAATGGTGGATATCAAGCATGACATAGGAACCCACCTTAAAGTCATGACCCAGAAGGCGCTTATGATCCGCGAATCACTTGTAGTCATTGATAGCTTTAGTAAGGTGTTCCCACACTAAAGCTTGGGTCGATTGAATATGGCCAGCATGATCCACGGCAGCTTGCACTTCTGGTCGCAAGCATGATCTAACTGAGAATGATGGGTTATAACCCAACGTTGCTTCATATGGTGAGAAACCTGTGGAAGCGTGAGTCCCATTATTATATGCGAATTGGGCAAGAGGCAGGTCATCGGCCCAGGTATCTTGCACTGCTACTGCATAACAATGCAGGTACTGTTTGAGAACTTGGTTAACCCGCTTGGTCTGGCCGTCAGACTGGGGATGATACGCTGTGGATTGACAGGGGTTATCTTTAGGATCGACAAGAGTTTGCTCCAAAACTGGGTGGTAAACTGGGTACCCCTGTCACTAAAGATTTCCTGGGAAGGCCGAACATTAAAAACACATGGTGAACGAATAGACGCGCCATTTTTTCTGACATAATCGCAGAAGTACAAGGAATGAACAGGGAAAATTTGGTAAAACGATCTACCACCACCATTACCACTGTGAAACTATTGGAGCAGGGGAGTTCAACGATGAAATCTATGGACACTGAGGTCCATGGACCTTCCGCTTGTTGTAAAGGGTGCAGGAGGCCGTTTTTTCTGGAACAATCTGACTTGGCCCTAGCACAAGTAACACAATCAACGATCCAAGTTTAAACCTCTTTGGTCAGTCCTGCCCAATTAAAGGTTTGCTTGATCAGATTGATGCATTTCTTATTACTGGGGTGTCCAACCGTGGGGGGATCATGGTGTGTGCAGAATACATTCAGGCGGAAGGAGGGAGGCACCCAAAATGAGAATGAAAGTAGATGAGACCTTCTTTTAAAGAATTTAGGGAGTGTTTGGGGCTCGAGTGAGTCAAGTGTTCAATCAACTCCACGCCCTTGGTGCAGGTCATTTGACCAGCTAGCACCTGGGCCATTAATGGATCATTGGGCGACAACGCAGTGGAGGAAACAATGGAGGGAGCAATAAATAGGATTTGAGTAGCAGGGTTCATGGTAATGAGATCCTCTATCTCAGGCTCCAAGGGGCAGTGAGTGGGACTATGGCTTAGGAAATTGGGAAGGACATTTAGTGTACCCTTAACTAATTCATATTTGAAGTTAAAAACTTCACAGGTCCCAATAGGTTCAGGCTTGCCGTTGTGCCAATTTTTGGGGTTTGCAAAAACACAAGAGAGCTTGGTGATTTGTGCGAACCGTTAACTCATGACAAGCATCTTGCAACAGGTACCACCAATAAGTTAATGCCCATGCAACAGTGGCCAGTTCCTTGTCATAGATGGCCCAGGACTGCTCCATAGCGGTGAATTTTTGGGAGAAATAAGCGACCAGATGTTTGAGACCATCACGGTCCTGAAGCAGCACTGCGCCCACAGCTACTGATGAAGCATCGCATGCAATGATATACAGTTTGGTGGGATCAGCATGTTTCAAAATGGGAGGGGACACGAACAATTATTTAATTTCTTTGAACGCCTGCTGGCATGTGGGGGTCCAACAAAATGGTACGTTTTTCCCTGTGAGGAGGTGGAGCGGGGCGGCCAACTGGGAAAGTGCGAGGGAGAATTTCTTTAGGAAAATGATAGTACCCAAGAAACTTCAAAGCTGCTTCTGTGTAGTTGGGGTTGGCCATTCTCAGATTGCATCTAAAATGTTGGGGGGGATGGCGACCCCTTCTTTAAGTACCAAGTTTCCGAAAAATGTAACCTCTTCTTTGTAAAACTCACATTTGGAAGCTTTGAGGAACAGGCCTGCTTTGTGAAAAGCAACCACCACTGCTTCTAAGTCGATAGCATGTTGCTTGGGAGTTGGGGGAATGGACTAGGATATCATCGATATAAGCAATAGCACAGGAAAACTGGAGATCCCTTAATGCATTGTCAATCATTTGTTGTATGTAGCGGGAGCATTTTTCAGCCCAAAGGGCATTACACGAAATTGGAAAATGCCTCGCCTCGTTTGGATTGCGGTCAACCATTCTTGTCTTTCCATTACTTGAATCTGATTGAAAGCGTTCACCAGATCCAATTTTGAAAAGACATGGGATTTAGCGATTGCCTGACTAATTGTCTGCTTCAGGGGCAATGGGTAGGGGTCTGTAACTGCGATTTTGTTCAGGTGACTGTAATCTATGCAAGGGCAGAGCGATCCATCCAATTTTCTTGCAAAGCAATAGGGGAAGTGACGGGAGATGTTTCTTTAAACAACCAGCCTTTTTTCAATATATCGTCCAACCAGGTATTGAGTGAAACTTCTTCTTCCACCATATGGGGATACAACGGGCAATTGATGTTCACCAATTCCACAGTTGTCCGAAATCCCTAATTGTACCTAGTATGTTTTGGCAGATGGTCCACCTTTTCCATGTCGAAAATCCTGCAATATGGCATTATTTTTTGGGGAACTCGTCCGGAATGCCCGCTGAAGTGACTAGGGTGGTGATAGAGCTGGTTCCTTGGATTTTCTCGAGGGTGTTGATCAGAGGGAACTCTCCTTCCAAATTGTCATTGGCAAATGACAACATATTTGATTCCAAATGAATCCTTACATTTTGTCAGCGCCACCATCCCACCCCCAAGATCACCGGAAATACCAGGTTTGGCATGGCCAAAAAACGATCACAGAAGTTATATTGGTGAATTGAGAAGTATATCAGTCGGCGAACAACATACAAAGACTGATAAGCAAAGCAGGCCACCATTACTGAAGAGCCCACATCCATATCCAGTTTCAGTTGTGCCAACTCTACACTCATGAAGTTCCCCGCTGCTCCGGTATCCACCAGAGCTTCAAAGGAGATATGGTGGGAAATGATACTAATTCTCATTGTACAAGAAAATAAGTGCAATTTTATCTATTGGGAGATATGACTGATTCATAGGCAACTGAAGAAATGATAGGTGGGTTGGGACCAGGGTCAGGATTCTTAGCTGGAGCGAAAATTGGAAGGACCAGGACTGGGCTAATTGTTTCCTTTATCTGGGCTTGAACAGAATCGTTAAAATTTATCTCTGGGAATGCTAACTCAGACTTGGGAGTTCCGGCAGAGTTGGAATCCATGTCCGCTACTATTTTAGTGTCAGGCACATCATCTGCGCCATCGTTAAGAAATCCTATCATGAAATTCCTTTCCTGATACAAGGAAACGTGGCGATGCAAAGCTTTGATAGTAGTTGTGGTGACGCCTATTTGATCTATTGATCCTTAGGTGGTAGACCAAACCACGTGGTGAGTGGAAACTAAATCCAAACTCGCTCTAAGGACTGCCTGAAGCATGTCGATAGATAGTTCTGATGTGGGAGCCAGTTCACAAAAGGTAGAGATCAAAGAAGCCAAACTAGGGGCTTCGCCCATGGCAAAGAGCAGTTTAAATAAATGGTCTGATTGGGTCAGAAGGGGGTTCAAGGCGGCCAATACAACAGCCATCAGAAAGCAGGGTCTCCTTTTTGTGTGGAAGAACATAAAAGACTTCTCACCCAGCAACAAGCCTCTCCCCGTCCACAGCATCTATCAATGTGAGACCTTGTTGGGTCTCAGATATCGCAGAAGCATTATTGAGTGCGATTGTTGTGCGCATTTGTACTTTGGTGAGTGCATCCAGAACCTGATTGGTGATTTCTTGGAAAGGGATACTCAATATTTTCCCCAGGTCAGAGGAAATAGGAGGAGATGCAATTGTCACCTCTTGGGTAGCTTGAAGGAGTTTTCCCAGAATAGAGCGAATGCTTCTCCCAAAGTCAGAGAGTGACCAAACAAGCAACAAACAGCATACAACTGATTTCACGTTCATCTGGTAGAGAGTAACCACTGCGGCGCCAAATTTGAAAATCAAGGCGGAAGTGGCTGGAAGTAATGGTTGGTTGATTATGTCATGGAAACAGCAGAAGAAGTTTAGACCGGCCTGCCAGTCAGGTGCGTTAGCATCCAGAAAGCAATCCAGAATGTCAAAGGCATTGCCGACCATATGTTTTGATATGGAGCTGGGAAATAGGATACCATAAAATGGTGGCGGAACGTCAGGGTTAGGAGTATCCCAACAGTAAAACACAAAGAATATATTTTGGACCCAGGAGTTCTGCTAAAAGGGGTGGAAACTACTGGGATAGTTTTTGCGAGATTCTTGGTTGTTAAGACCATTTCATTGGGAGTAAAAGAGAGGTGGATTTTCTCTTGTAGTTGGCGAACATAGGGCCATAAAATCCCTGTATATTGCTGCCAAAAGGTCATGAGAACCGGGTTGTAGAGCCAAAAATTTTGAACTTATCGAGTCCAATTGGCAACAGAGGGAATCATGGTAACCAAGAAAATTGGTATGGCCCGCCCAGAGTGCAGAGCGGCAGACCACCAGGCAAACACCATATGGAATGTGGTTGAAAGGAGGGAGATAAAAATTTGGGTTTTTTTAACAAAATTTTTATTTGGGAAATAAAGTAAGAAAAATTGACCAAAGATCTTCTCAGTGCTTTGCAACTGATTTTATAGTAATCAATTGGTGAAATGTGGTCAGGATCCACAAATTCAGCCTAACCGGTGAATTGGATGGTAGAGGAGGGTTTTATTCTTTGGGAACTGTCATCGCAAAATTTGGCGGTGGGCTGAGTCTCTGTTGGTTCAACCTCAAATGCCTGGACCAGGGGTCAATTATGTTTCTGACAGTTAGCATGACAGCATTTGGCCCAATGAGCGACAGGAATCCCCCAAGGCCATCCAATATAGGGATGAGACCATTTGGCTGGGAACGGGTTTTGGGATGGCCAACCCACCTTCCTTTGGTCAATTAACCATTCATTTAGTCAATAGAGGCCCATTGGGCGCAACGCCTGAATTACTATTGGAGGGTTTCAAACTCTCAGCGATGGCACCCAATATTTGTTCTGCTGATTTTGGGGTCAAATCGGCTCTGTCAGGTGATCTGGCTGATGTTTCATTTTTATGCTTTTACAACCATTTAAAATTTTGGCCATCAGCCCAATTGCCACCTGAATTAGATCCGACTAATTTTAGTTCAATAATCTTGGTGCAGATTTCACTGATTCCCCACAACAGTTTTTCTGAGGTGAGTGAGGAAATTGGGGGTGGGATCTGAAGTGGACAGGCTATCACCCATCGCTCATCAACTATGTGGGCGAGATCACATTGGGTGATGAGGGGTACTGCCATCCTCTTTAGTGTTTTCTTATTTGGGAATGGAAAGATAGCTCGATTGAGAGCCAAAGGACACTCCCTGAGACTTACACTACCTCACCGGCTCTCAAGTGGCTCTCTGGAGCCCTTTGGTGCTCCCACGGAGCAATTTGCGTTTTGGCCTCCAGGTCAAGTATGGGAATCTCTTCACATACACAAGTGTGGCCATCATCGAGATGGCCATGGCAGTTTTAAAATCCACTAACTATATTAACTTTTGCCCCTTTAAGGGGTACTTTGACCTCAGCTTCCACTCTGAAACTGATGCAGTGGCAGCAGCCAAGCTGCAATTAATTTTTAAAAAATTCCTTTTCCCACCATTCACAACTGGCTCCCAGATGAGGCCACTTTGGTGGTCCATTTCACCAGGTTGCCCTTTTTCCTTTCCCCTGAACGCCTCTGCCCTGAGCTCATGGAGGGTTTGGCTATTTATGGCGCAGACCCTGTGTTGCAGTTTGTGGTTCCCAATGGGGCGGATTGTTTGGCAGGGCCTTGCACCTTTGCAATGATTTTCTCATGTCATCATGACTCTCACCTCACGATTCCCCCCACCATGATCAGATCCGCCCCTGATCACCCATTCTGAGCATGCATCAAAAACGGCTGTGCCATTTGCCCCTTGTGCTTTGAGCTTGACCACTTGAAGTGCAAGTGCCCCACATTTGCTGCTTCTGTTACATCCACCACTCAAGGCTTAGGCGCCGCCCTGGCAGCTGCCTCACCCCAATTTTTGAATGGGGCTCGATCCTCCCATCCTCAACATCTGGGAAGTCTGGCGCAGCTTTCAAAGTGGCAGCCAATCAAAATTTAAGAAAATTCAAATGTTTTGAAAATTTGACCAGATTAAAAAATCCTGAGTCAATGGCTGAACCAGTTTCAGCTGAGCTGCCATGGTTGACAGCACATGGCCAATAAGCTCTGTCCACAGCCCCAGTTCCTGGGGCTGGCCCAGCACTGGCCAAATCCAATCCATTCAAGGCTCTCAAATGGATTTATGAGGATAAATGGCTGTACTACGTGAAACCTGATTTTGCTTTGGAGGAGTTCTTCATTGACCCTCCTGAATCATGTTCCCACCGTTTTCATCCAAAGAATGGGTTTCCCATTTATAAAAATATTAACAAAATGGCAGTTGCAGCTGCAGCTGCCCCAGCCAACACCCTCCTCTGCCAGCAACTCTATGGGGCAATGGAGCCCCTTGTCAAGGGTATTCCTATCCCCAATTTTCCTCATGACTTTGAGGAAGATGCGAAGTACAAAATTGAGGAGCTTGCTTTTGGCGCGAGCTGCACTTGCATCAATGTAGCAAAAACTTTTCTTTTCAATCCCAATTATCCCAAAACCCACTGGCGCATCAAGTCATTTACTTGTGTGCCATCTCTCATCATTTTTGCTGATCATCAACTTTGCTCAATATGTTGAGGTGATGGACACCACTGGCTTCATTAACAAAGAAAACCCCCAACTATACCTCCTTATGCCCCACTTCGCTGATGCTCCAACCCCAATGCTGTCCACCATGGTCTGCCAGATAAAGCGGGCGCCAGACAAAAGTTTCCCTAAAGCCTCATCGCCATCTGATATGGCTTCCTAGGCTGATAACCTAGGTGCTATATTAGGAATTGTTGATTTATATTAATCCCTTTGTTTGACCCATTTGTGAATAAAGATGCATGGCGGCTACCCTTTTTGGGTTGGGCACCACTAAGACTAAAAAATGGGAACCAGAGGGCCTCTTACGATCTCTTGATGCTTTCTTACAAACATGTCCTTCTTAGTAAGATTCCTCAACAGGAAATTAATAGGGCGTTAATAAGCAGGGTCTAGTACGCCTGACAATACTCTGGGCTCCAAATGGATAACTCTTTCAACGCTGATGAGGTGTAGCATACAGTTGTGTGATTTGCAAGGTAATCTTGATGCTAATCACTTTTTTCACCCGCCTTAATTAAAACCTCTTCAGAAGCATAGAAATGGATTCCCTCTAGAGCTTCCACTGTTTGAGGCATCTCTTTGTATTTCATCCCGGTACCATGTAGTGTAATAATATAGAGGAGGAAGGATACTTGACAGTACAAGCATATTCCTTTTTAATAAGCTCATTGGGGGTCAGAATCAAGGGAATCTTTAGTTAATCAGGGATAAATAGCCTTGCTTTAAATTACTTATCCCTTCATAATCAAACATAAACTGGATATCAATGAGTAGATCATAGGTATTGTTAGCTAAGGTCACCGCATGGCTAACAAGATGAGCTTCCCAAATCGGATTGTAAGTATGAGGGAGCGTTTCCTCTGCCTAGATTAGGCAGTATTCACATTCCCCGCTAAAAATGATCATAAGAGGGCAGCTGTCCTCCTTGCCGCTCAGGGTGATCTCGCCAATGTGCTAGATGAGCGTTGGGTGATAACCATCCTTCTGACGGTTTCCATCACTAGTTACACAGTTCTTTCTGCCAATTCAGTATGATGAATTAAGGAAATTTGTGCTGAAATTTCTGGAAAACCTACACCCATGGTGACAAGGCCCAACAGGCATGAACATACAAGTGATGGAGTATTGGGGTAGAATCCTCAGTCACACATAACATTGGCATTGGTCCACTGAGGAATGATGTGGTCAATTCAAAATCTGCCTTCAGAACTTTGGAAACAACACCCAGTGGTCTTTTACCTAATAATTTAAGAATGATCAATGTCGAGTAAGTGGCAAAATTTGTCAATGGCTTCAGGTCATTATTGGAAGTTGTCGTCAACTCAAAATCCTCCCTTCTCATATCATGACATTCTCTCAAAAATCTCGCTTGGCTGAATGGATGCCCAAGCAACCAGGTGCGGGTGGGTTAGGTATCCCAAACCCTTCCTGATATCTTGGGACCGCTCCTATGTGGGGTGGCCCAGGGAGGTTCTTATTGCCTGTTGGGTAAGACGTTATCACGTTAACCATCTAAAAATGGAAAAGTTGAAAATTGGGCATCTGAGGCCAAATCAGCAGCAACTTGGCCCTCCATCAAATCTTTCAAAATCAATTCTCATTAGGGTAAGTCTTATTTCACCCTCCCTCTAAAGTTCGTCAGGTTAGGTTGAAAGTTTTGAGGGTCTTAAGCACATGCTTTGTAAGTTTTCACAACCTAACCACTATTTAATCAGTCAAATTTCACTGAGGAAATTGTCAGTTGATTTTCTTTCCTTAACTTTTCAATGAAAAGCCCTTTACTTAATTCCAGTTTTTATTATGTTGAAGCCAAACCCCTTTTCCAAATCAACTAATTACACAACCCACAGGCCCTGGGGCCATTTTTACCTGGTTTGTTGCTAGTTTTTTATACATGACTATGGCTCATGGGTGCTTAATGGCGAAATTCCTTCCTGGACTCATAACAGTCACACAAGAAGCAGTGCCACTGGTATTTGGGCTTATTATTTGGGTGCTTTGGCACTTAAACTAGCAGGATGGTCTGAAATTAATTTGCTGTCTTCATGACACAGTGGGGCATAGATGAGTAGGCACAATAGCGCAAGTGTTAGCGGAACCAGAAGTTCCAAACTCTTGGGTGTAGTCATGGCCAAGAATCAGCTTAATTTTTTATTAGTTTTGACGATACCACATTCACCAGGGATCCAGTGTCAAGGATAGCTGTGACCCACACTCTATGGATGATGACCTCCACCTTGTTAATGTTTTACCAAATTTATGGGAAAGAGCTAGGACCTTCTTTAAACGGAGAGTAGAAGCAAGTCTTTTGGCCGTTTCAGGGTATTTGTCTTGGATAGACTGCAGTTTATGAACGCTCTGGGTAAATTAAATTAGTGTTGCAATGAGCTGGTCAGCGTCACCAACATTTTCAATAACCTTAAAACCCTTCAGCATTTGATGAAGGGAAGTTTGACGTGGTACCCTAGCCATGTCTACTCTTTCCAGGTTCAACCTTTCAGGTACCCTTACTTCAACTGGAGCTCCCAAGACATAATAACTAACATCTCCACCACCCCTTCAGATTCATCTTCAGAGGGTTTTTAATGCACATCATGGAGTCCATCAGATGAGGAGTAGGTTCCAGGCATCGCTTGTTACAGTATAGAGATGGGGACTGCTCATTGACACTATTAACTTCTGGAGGAAGCGTTGCATGTGTCACGGCCCTCCATTTTGCCTTTAAAGTAGCAGTTTTCTGACTAGAGAGGGCTAGAAAAGAGATCGATGGATATAGATGTAGCGTTTTGGAGGGACGTGAAGGTTGACACACTTGAGAAATCCGCTCTGAAGAAAGCGGAGATCAAGGCAAAGGGTTTATGGCCTTCACCAGATGACTTTTTGGAGCTGAAGATGGAGAGGGGTACTGCCCTGTCACTGCTATTATTCTCTAGCTTTTATCACAGGGGGAGGAGCATTTTTTTGCCACAGCACCAAGAGAACATGTTGCCCAAGGAGAACAGCCATGGGAGAGGATAAAAGGGTTAGGGTTAATTCTTGTTTCAGAGCTCTGAGCGTAAGGTAAAGTTCATGGAAGTCATCACTGCTAGCAGAGTCTCCTTGATATCCTGTATATTTTGGATGGCACTCTTGACTGCAAAGATATGAATAAAAAGAGGGATGGGACGCCAAGCCAGCAAAGACAGCAGCAATAGTGTTGTCTAGAGGGAGCATCTTTGCAAGCAGTAGAGGTGGGCTTCACTATAAAACTGCTCCAAAAAAGGAGGCGATTAATTCTCCATTTTGCAGGCAAAGGCTTAGAAAGCTTTTTTGTTTCTTTGGAAACTTTTTGAGGAGCCAATTTCATCATTAAGGGCTAGCTTAACCTCCGCCCAGGTGCTGAGAGTGGCCATGGTTGGAACCACTATCTTTTGAGACACAAGACTCAATCAGGGAAGGATGTATTTAAATTTTTGTTGGTCAGTTGCTCCTTTCATAACTGATTCATTAAAGAAGAGGAAGGAGGCAATACTGTCCTCACCCAGGATGAACTTATCTCTGAAGAGGGGTTTATGAATGGAGTGCTGCTTGAGCCTTTTAAGGCAAGATAAAGCACTAGCTAGCTTATGTTCTTTAGCAGTTAGCCCGAGGTTGGATGCACCAAGGTGATTGTGAGGGTCACTTTTCCAATCAAAATCCATTTTTAATAAAGTGCCTTTTTATGGTGTACAGGCCCCCCATAGTGAGCACCACTTGTTGGAAAATTAGGCTTTAAAGTGCTCGCTGGTGCGTTATTGCTTTTAAATTACAACAATATTTTTGCAGGAGAATTATTAATCCCAACTGCTGGAATAACTACTTTTAGGGGTTTTTAATCACTTATAGTTAAATTAATAAACTTTTTAATTCAAGGTAGACCAACCTAAGACAATAACACACTGATGAAGGGAATTGAAGAAAATGGGAGGGAGGATAAAACCCAAAAACCTCCATGCGTGGTGTATGATAGGCCAGGAACTCCATGGAACGCCTTGCTATTTGCTAATCAGTTTAGGACATTGGTGTGCAATGTCAACACAGTCATAATTGTCCCCTACCCAAAGTTCATGTAACATAATCAAACTCAGGGATGCAGCGGTAGAGATATAAATATTCTACCACTGTGGTATCCTCCCCTAAATTAATAAACTTTTTAATTATACTAAAATGTTAAATTTTATAGTTTTTTATTATTAACCGTGGGGGTCAAGAAGTGAACCCTATTAAAGTCTCGCTGATTGGTATTTAAGGTAACTTGAGGCTCAAAGTGAGAATGGCATGAAATCTATTATGAGATTTACGCCTAATTAGAAATATGGTTGTTTGATCTATCAGAGCTCTCAAAGCTCGCCTTGCTTTGACAGAACAGCTGATGGAGGGTCTTTATTGGGCAAGACAAACCCATGGGACAATGATTTGATATTTTAGCCAATCATTGGCAGGACTGCTGAATGACTTCTTTGATTCTGCCATAGGGTCACGCAACCTGACTAATAGTAATTGGATTTTTAAGCTGAGAAATGGGGTTAAATGAATCATCCTAATTCATCAGATTTCAAGAGAATAACCAGGTTTTTTTGGATAATATTGGACTTATTTAACTCCAATACACTCTTATATTAGATATAAAATATGTATCAATTTTAATTTAATTTTAATTTAATTTCATTCAGGGAAGGCAGACCATGGGACAGACATTTCCAATAAGTAAACTAAACTAATGGAACAAAATTCGTGAGAGGAGGGCACCTCAGAGAAGCAAATGCTATCTCCTGTTGCCAGTAAGAACGCCAAGAGAAGGAAGGGGGATAACGTGTGAAGAGGCTTGCAACACTATTGAACACGTATGTATGAAGGGGTCTGAAATGATGAGCCAAACATGGAACCAGGATGAGACCATCTGGTGGCAATGAGGTAGGAGGTACCCAAACATCCACACTTTAAAGTGGACCACGAGGTGTGACTGGAACCTGCGTAGAGCTTCCTGGAGGGTGGATTTTGGAGCCTGAGATAGCATCCAAGACAATCATATGGATAGTCCACTTAATGATTGCAACTACTAAGGCACAGAGGGAAGTGGTAGAGGGGAAACCATGGACAGAGCAAATATGTCCTTAGACAGGCTGAAGGGCTGTGCCTAATACTGGTGAAATAGACGCTGTACCTCACGCCATATCGCTTTTGAGGGAGGGCACTCTTCCAGGCGGTGAACTAACATTCCATACTGGCCACACACAACGCAAGATGAGTGCAAAGCATTAGAGCGCTCGACAGTATGGTATACCTATCTCAAGCAGTGCCACACATGGGAACAAATATGCGGCCGCAGAAGAGGGTGGTGGACGTACTTCCATCTGGCTTTCTGGGTATCTAGGGAGTAGGGGATGTCCACCATGTCCAGGTAGTCCACCTTGGCTATGGTAAGAAACCTTATGGGTATCACTCCGTTCATAATGGGTAGTCCTTGTACTTCCTGGGTGAACTGAGGAGTAGGATGCCCCCTCTGGGTGGTGTGCCCACAGATGTGAATTCTCCACTCAGCGCTCCACATGGAGAGGAGGATCTTTTTGAAGTGGGGTGACGTCCCATGTGGGCCCGCAGCAGAAGGGTGTGAGGCAAGGTACTTTGACAGAGAGTGGGGGTGGGTAGGATTGGTGAGGCCCAGGGCACAGGAGAAGTTGGAGCAGGCCGCGCGGGACCAGTGCTGGGCTGAGAACGTAGGGCTAGTGATGGTGGCGATCCAGATGCCAAGGAGTTTGGAATCATGGGCCTCAAAGTTTAGCAGGCCCATACCACCACAATGGCGAGGGCCAAACATGACGTCCAGGTGCACCGGCAAAAGGCGGCCTAAACAAAACCCTTGCAGAATGGCGTATAATGACTTAAAGAAACAATTAGAAAAAGTGATGGCGTGGGCCCCAAATCAAACTTTAGAAAGAAACATAGAGTTGAATAGCACTACCCTGCCTGTAAGGAAGGTCTGACGGGCTTTGATGGAAGCTATGTGTTAAGTAACATTGTATAGGATATGGTTTTCCATCACCGTTGAGGCGTACCCTCCCGCTTTCAGCCACACCCCCAAATGGCGTACAGGGCCAACGGTGGGGCTTGGCAAAAAGGGGAGCACAAGTGGGGCAATGTGGGGTGGGCAGGGCAAGCGATCCCATGAGCAAGTTGATGAAGCAGGAAGAAAACGGGGCGCTTGGGCCCAGCGGACTTGATATCAACCAAGGAGAACAATATCGGTTTTAGAGGCTTTAAGTGCAGCATTACTTACCATGGAGTAAACCTGGATAGTAGCTTCAAGCGCTCATGCATCATGATTGTTAGATACCCCAACCACACAATCATCAGAAAATGCCAACATCTTGACTGGTGCTTGGCCTTGTACATGGACACCAGTAAGGCGGGCATTCACATTTCAAAGAAGTGGGTCAAGGCTGAAGTGATACAATAGTAGTATAAGAGGGTCCCATTGGCGGAGGCCCCTTTGAGGGGGACTTCTTCCGTGTGGAAGCCAGGGCTACTCACAGCCATTTAGGCTGATTATATGAGCAACATCACCCAATTAATGAAACGTAAGGGGAGGTGGAACTTGTGGAGGCAGGCTCTGAGGTACTCCCAATTGACTCTATCATAGGCTTGCGCTGATTTAGAAAACGAGTGCTCAGGAAGCCATGGATTGACAGATGTTGGCTATGGTGTGAATGTTGTCCCAAATTTACCTTTTTGGAACAAAACCAAATTGTTCAGGGGAAATGAGAGCAGAGGCAACAATTTCTAGGCTGTTTGCCATGATTTTAGTATATCTTTCTGTGTCTGTGTTAATGAGTGAAATGGGGCGCCAGTTGGCCATGTCCAGCTTATCCCCTTTCTTGTACAACGTTATTGTGAAGTCCTCTTGCCCTTCATGAAGGAGGCGCGTTTCCATAAAGCATTGGTTCATAGAGGCCAGCAGCAAGGAGGAAATTCTTTTTAAATATTTCTTATAGGACTCATAAGGGATGCCATCTGGGCCTGGAAATTTTCTATATGGTGCACTGCAAACGGCGGACTAGAGTTCATCCTGAGTAATCAAATTCATCAACTCTGGAAAGCAGGAAATGGTGCAGATATGTGCACTTTCAAGAAGATTGTCCATTTCAGCCAGTGGAACTGGATTGGATCAATATAATTTGGATTAATAGTTGTGTATTTTGATTGCCACTTAAGCTGGTGTATCTATGACGTAGTGGTCTGGCCTTCACACCTGTGTGCAGGCCAAGCTCTGGTGCAGTGTGAATGATTTTTGAAAAAAGTAAGTGGAACATGTATCGCCCACTGTAATATGCTTTGCTTTATATTGAACACAAACCTGATGCTTGTGTTGTCTTACCAGTGCATTGAGGCGAGCGGACACTTCCGCCCACTTGCAACCCCAAGCTGGGCTGTAGCCTGCTGCTGGGACATTGGATTACAGATGGGTCACTTCTGCAGCGTGCATAAAATGACTGCTGAGGCAGCCCATGAGCGACATGTTGAGATGTGGTGAGCCTGGTGTTTTTATTCGCTTTAAAGGTTGACCAGGTGGAGATTGGGTCTGCACATAACGGTTCAGTAAACTCCAGAGCCGAGGTCATGGTTTCCACCCATGATGAAAACCTTGGCAATGCGATCTCAGTGGGGTGGAGTTTGCACCAATTCAGTGCCTGGGCCACTGGATTGGATAAACAGAAGGAGACTGATACCATTCTGTGGTCATATAAATCGATTTTCATTATGGTAAAGTGGGAAATTTGGGATTGAAATTTCAACGGTGCTAAAACAAGGTCAATGTTGGTCATGGACCTTAGCTGGCCGTTGTGCACAAGGGGCAAGACATGCTAGTGAGTAGCGGTGCATGCCATTACAGTGTATCAAACAATCCTAGGATGGCTTTTAGAACGCAAATTTTCAACGTGCCCTGTGGGGGTGTAGGTGCTGAGGGGCAGCGGTCTGTGGTTGTGTTTGTACAGCAGTTCATGTCGCCAACAACAAATGGGTTGGGGGGTAGCTGAAGGGAATTGATGGCTGAGAAGAATTCCCAACAATCTTGTGCACAGGTTGGGGCATAAATATTAATGACAGCATGCACTTCGTCATCCCATGAAAAGGTGACTACAAGGATGTGGCCATCTAGGTACGATTTTGATGAAATAAATTTAAAACTATGGGTCACTTGAACAAGTACCCCACAGTGCGTAGACCAAAAGGAAAGGGAAGGGAGGAGCATGGTTGCCCATGATTCCTCAGCACCACGCGGACAGTGGGTTTCCTGAATGGCCAGGATGTCCACAGGTGAATTATTTTTTAAAAACTCAGCTTCCTAGCCTGGGATGGTGAGGCCTTGAATCCAGCAATGTTCAACATTCTAAAGTAAAGGCTACCCCCATCACACCTTAGGTGCGAGGGGAAGGGTATCTATGCCCTTCAGCCTTCTTGTTCTCATCACATCACTGTTTGGCAGCATGGGTATTCTGTGCTATGGAGTATGGTTTGGTATGGGAAGCTTTAGCTGTGGGGTTTACGTTGGTTTTTCCTTCTGCTTTTTCCCTACTGTGGGACGAATTTTTGGTGTTGTGTGCACTTGTGGTGCACCATCACATGAAGGTGGAATTTTTGCAGGAATATAGTTGAGCAACTCAGTTTCAATCGATGCTTGGTAGCATTGGTCAGGTGAAACTGACTCACCCATCAGGTCTTCAGCTTGGGCGGCCCAATCTGATTGGTGGAGGGATTCACAAGCCGCTTCTGCCATGAATGTCTTAATGTCCTCCTGGAGCTGAGCTAGCAGGATTTCAGACGCGGTCTTGGCCACCTCCTCAGCCACCTCTTTGCAATCCTGATTGGCCTTCTTACACTCCATTGGGGACACAGGTTTTACTTGAATGTAGCACCCTGGCACTCCCCACGGGAAGGCTGCGTTGGTGTCTACTGCCAGTTCATAGTGGGCTTCTGCACCACACATTGCTTCCTGGATTATTTCAGTTTGGGTAATTCCCTCCTTGGCAGGGCAGGTATGGGCCTTGTGGCCAAAAGCGCAACAGAAAGTGCAGATGGAAGGTGCACTATCCAAGGTGCCCCTGAATGGGCGGGAATCTTGCTCATTGATTTCTACAAAAGTAGTATGGGGGATTTGGGTCAAATACTCCACTATCCCACAAATGGGTGAGAACAGCAATTGCTTTGCCCATGCACAGGTCTGGCATGAGCGTAAAGTGCCTCATCTCAAAGGATTGGATTTCCCATATTTGGCGAGCCCAGCCTTCAGGTGGTGCTCCAGCATGGTGCACTTGACTGTAGTATATAGGAAGTTAAAAGTTACAAATATTGGTTCTATTTAGTCCAGCAGGTGCATTTCATTTTGACTACCCATTGACCATCCAGGAGATCCACTACTACTCGCATTTTTGTGGCTTTGTCCACTGTAATTTTGTTTAGAAACCAAGATCCAGACAACTGCAAGGCATGGAGTGTGGTGCAACATACGCCGCATTCAGGAAATGTGTGTGTACATCTCCATAAAACTTCTCCCAAAGCGCTGTTTGTTGAATATCCAGGAAAACATGCACCTCGTGTTCCACTGATGATAGTGGTTGGGAGTGTGACATATTGATGAACTGGTTGCAGCGCGCTTGCCAGGCCAAAATTAACAAGGAAATGGTAACTGCCAGTTTTTTACTATTAAATTTTAAATTTTAAATTTTATTTGAGGTAAGCTGACCAGGGGATGGACATTACTGATACAAAAACCAAATTTACAACTGAAAAAACACAAACAAAACGCTTTTTAATGAGTGGCGAGACACAAAAACAAAAAGGAACTTTAACCTACCAGGTGTAGCATTCATGAACTGCTTATCCCATTATGGCAAAGGGGAGGGGGATCAGGCGGATTATCAATTTCCTCTTCACAATTGAAGAGGCGGATCAAAGCTGAGAGCAAGGGTTTGGAACATCCGCGGGATGTGGGTCAAGGAAAATTAGATAATTGTTAAGTTCTTTGGTAACAATCTGGGCCTGGAGCATAGCCTCCAGGAATTTGGCAACATGGTGTTTGACTTGTATGCGTGCATCAGGAAGCTGGGAAAATTTTGTGATATTGGCTCTGGTGATATGTGTGGTGGGGAAAAATTCTGCCAGTGAAACAACTTTCTTGATAGCAGAGGTGGCAGTTTCCCTTAATAGTTCAATTTCCACTTTTGCAACCTCAGGTAAATCAGCAGGGAAATCAATTAAATGTAGCCCCTAATTAAATTCAGTGATAGAGAGTGCCACAGCTTTGTGGAGATGGAGGCTATCAGGAGAGGCCACTGCAGCCTCAGCATGTTGATGGCCACTTAAGAATGGGGTAGCGGTGGGTTTGGGGACATATTTCTTGGGTGGGAATGGGGCATCAAAATATGAAGGTAGATATGGTTTCAAATTAATTGGAAAGTTGGGAGGTGGGACAATTTCCCCAGATTCAGTTATTTCATCCAATAAGTCCCAGGGATTTTGATTGATCATGATTGACTCGGAGGGACATGGTTTTTTTGGGTAAGTTTTGAGGCGTGAAAATAGTTGGATTGAATTTGGGTCCAAAACTGCTCCTGATTGGGTATATTTTGAGAAATTAAGCTGGCTTGGGCTTTGGTTGCAAAGGTTTTGCTGATTTTTGAGCGTTCAGCTGGAGGGGGTGAGGGAAGCCAAAATCCCCACTCAAACGCTGTTTGTGTGGCCTCATGTGTGGGCTTGGCGGATTCTGCCTGTTTTGAATTGTAGTGACATTTTTTAGAATAATCCAACTCATGGCAGAGGGGGCAAATTGTGCGGCCGTTGTCAGTATAAGCCCAAAAGAAGTGATCTGGTGCAGATGGGATATGGGCACGTGGTGGGATGTGATGGGCTATGGTTGGCTGGTGGGGGGTAATAGTGGCCATTGCCTGTGGTGCCACTAACTGCTCAGCTCCGCTCAGGATCAGAAAGTGGAGGATGGGGTCTGTATCATATTTGGACAGCCCCATCATCAATTCTTAATAGGGTATGAGGGGGAAGGTGCAAAGGAAGGTTTGCAAAGGTCACCACCATTGTGGTGTCACTGGGGAGGCGTGTACAAGTTGTGGTAATAGGTGTGCTTTTATATATTAAGGGCATAGTTGCTGCAGCATCTGCGTCCTATTCAGTGGGAAAACCAATATCAAAATAGCCCTTTTAAGGGCGGAAGTCAATAAAAACAGCTGGTGAAAATGTGGTCATTGCCAGCTCAATTATTGCTTTGTCAGCATATGGGAAAAGATGTTCATAAATGATTTGGAGGCAAAAGTGAATATTGGATTGGGGTAGGGCAAGTGGGTGGAGGCAGGTTGGGTGGACTCGCGCTAAGTGTAATAATAAGTCCCTTATAAGGACAAATCGGCCTGATGCATTAGGTGGGTGGATGAGCCCATCCATATGCGTTTGCCTGATGGGCGAAATCGCTACCAGGTGGAGCACCACTGCCCCACGCTGGGGCAGCAGGTGGTGGATCCACTGACATAAATGGAAAACTGATATGGTGTAGGTGGTGATGGAAAAATAATGGATGCTTTTAATAATTTGCTTGAAAGTGATTTCTAGTGGAAAGAAAAACTTTTTCAGTTTTTACTATTAATTCTATCTATTCTGCCAGATTTGACAGGCATTTACAAAACTTGGTTGATGTGGGGCCTACACATGTGCCCTTAACTTTAATCACCCAACTGCTCCCCAATATTGAGTGCAAACTAATCTCCTCAATGAGATTATCAAACTTACCTATACTTGAATTGAATAGGTTAAAAAAGTGTTTGCAACAAGAGAGAAAAGTTATATACAGAATATGTAACTGTCTGACAAATATCAATGACTGATGGTAATTAATGAGGCCAATGCCCAGATTACAGTGTTGATAACGGAATATCTGGCTACATTGAGGATCAGCTTCCCAAAATACTCAACTTCTCAAGGCTGTCTGGGGCCAACACCTACACCAAGTTGAAAGATCTTTTCTTTGGACTATCCAACAACATTATCAGAAACTAATGTCCCATGCCATTATTTCTATAATGAAGGGCCTGAGGGGCCAGAAGGCAAGAGGGCCCTGAAGGTCCCCGTGTGCCTCAAGGGCTATAAGGGCCCCCTAACCTTTCAGTTCCTACATCAGGTGACCCCGATGAACCTTATAAAAAGGATATCTTGGCAGCGCTGGTCACCCTACAAGATTAGATCTAAAGTGTATCCCAAGGATGTAAACTCCAAGTTGGTGGAGTCCTTTTTGACCCATGCATTTCAATTGAGGCACTTTTGGATGAGATAAAAAATCTCATCACCTTTACATTACTTACCAATAGTCGCTTCACCCAGTTCAAACAAACCTGCCATGGGTTTGAGACCCACTTGAATAGCCTTGACAGTCAGCTTCTACAACAAGCCAATACTTCAAGCGCTTAAAGAGCAGGTCGCCCATAAAAGCTTCCATCTCTTATCTCAATTAAAATTTGGATGACATTTAGGAGGACCTTGAGGGTTTAATATGACGATTGCATCAACTGGTCCCCAAAACCATGCAGGATATGTGTTTTCTGAGCCTGCGCCAATCATGGGTGCTAATAACCTTCCTGCTCCATTTGTAACTAACAAAAATTTAGTTACAAGGAAAGATTCACCCCCAGTAAGGAAATTATTATCTCCTTCTTGTATTTCTATGAGAGTTCCATGGAGGAAGCCACCAACTGGCAGAAGGTGAAACACATCCATTCCTGCCTTAAAAGCATGTCCTAGGAAAACATGACTTTTCCACCTGAATGCATGCGCCTGGTAGCAAGTTCAAATGTCCTTAATCCAGAAATTTGGCAGCAATTAGATTTTAGACAGCCATAAATAGGCCTTCATGAGTATCCGTATGAACAAAGAGGAGAGTCCTGTGGAATTTGCCAGCCACTTTTATGCCCAAGTGCAACCCTTGGTTACTACAAATTGCATCACATTGGAAAACGCCATTAGTGCAGTGATCTCCACGTTTAGCTCTTATCCTGAGGTCCAAATGCATATAATTGGTCAAAAAATGGGTTTACGTGCATTTGAGAAATTACAGAATGCTTAACGAGATCTCTGCAACAACTTTGATTCCAAGGCCACCTCTTCAGCTCCTTCTAATCGCCCTCAGGTCCATGTCATTGAAAACCAGAAGAGTTCTCAACCCCAATGCATTTATTGCATTTGTTCTGACACAGCGCCAAGACATTCTGGAAGCAACTTGTTGAAGAGGTGGGAGAAGGGCTGTCAGTATGAAGGATGAGGCGCACCATGCTGACATCCCTATTAAGCCTCAAGAACCCTCATTAACCTTTAATAAGCCTATGGCTGCCATATATAAAGTTGAGGTTTTGTTACCTATTGATATAAAGAAATTGATACTTATTACTATTCTTCAGACTTGCCCATGTTTCTCACACTACCTCCGCAGTTTGGAAGCTTGGTCGCCAGCATCACTGTTCAAATCCATAAGATTCCAGTTCTTGCCATAGTTGATAGCGGCTCCCCTGTGAATTTTATTTTATCCAAATTGATAAAACGTATTAAGATTGCCCCAGATTTTCCACATTATATGGAGTATGGCACTGCGGGATTGCAATTTACATGGTCCATAGGGGCCTATTCTTCTCTACCAATCTTGATTTGGGAAGCTTTCAGTAACCATCTCTGCTTTAGCGCTGTACAACACAAGCTATGAACTTCTTCCTGGGACTCAATTCCTCCAAGACTAATCAGTAGTGGTACACTATGATGAGTGGTTCCTATCCCTACTGGGGCACCGGATTCCTATAGTTTTCAAAAACCTCCCATAACTCTAAAATAAAGTTTAAGTTCCAAGCTTTTCTGTTAGAGAGTGAAAGCTGACTTAATTGGCTCAAGTATCACGTCAGAGGCTCTAGAGTCCAGTTGCCCCACCTGCTGTTGATGGATGTGAAGTCATGCCAATTATCTACACAAAAAACCTATATAACTCAAAATTTCCAAGTTTTTGTCAATAATCAGGTTCATATCAACATTTCCTCCATATTTTTCTGGAAATTTAAGGCCAAGATAACCAGTTAGCTAAAGAGATCCCAACTTGTCTGGGAATTCTTGATCCCACCTAAGCTTGATCTATATTAGTGTTGTTGGCTAATCTTACTGACAAGACTAGGGTTGTAGGCCCAAATATCCCCACCATGTATGTCCGCCTTCTACCGGTGGAAGCTATCATTGATGTCCGTAGTTTCGGGAACTTATGGGATTTTGGGTTAGAGATGTCCCCTTCAGTAGCTCTGGTCAACACCAACATTGGAAAGGAACTCACTGAGATACAAAAATGAGAAGTTCAAGACCTATTGGAGGAGTATTCCAACCTCTTCTCAGTCTCTACTTATGACTTTAGCAGTATGAGTAGGGTGCTACATCATTTGGAAACTGGGGATGCCCCCTTTCAGTCACAACCTTACTGAAAGAGTAAGGTTGAAGAGGCATGAGTGGCGGTAGAGCCCAAGCAACTTCTTGAAGATGAGCTACTGGTGTCATCACGTAGTCCATTGGCTTCCCCTCTCCTACTGGTCTGGAAAAAGGATGAAAGTCATCAGATGGTGATTGATTATCACTGGATCAATCTTGTTACCAAAAAGGACAGCTACCCCCTGCCTTGGATTGATGACTCTCTCCAGTTGCTCGCTGGGTCATGATACTTTTCTTCAATGGGTCTGGAAAGCGGGTAAAGGTAAGTGGAGCTTGCTTTCAAGACTGAACCAAGTTTGCACCTATCGTCAACAAAAAGCTTTTTTGAACCTATGAGGATGCCTAAGGAGCTTAGTAACGTGCCCATCATTTTCCAGCGTGCCATGTGCGGGATCCTTGGATACCTGAAGTTTTCATGTGTCCTTGTGTACCTGGAAGACATCACTCTCTTCTCACAAACTTTAAATGGTCATGAGAGTAACCTTCAGGAAGTTTTCAATCAGCTTAGTAAGGCTTTAAATTACTTAAACCTTCAAAGTTCTCTTTATTTTAGTCAATAATGGAGTTCCTTGGTGTGAGTTTTTGAGGATTGGCTCGCTTATTAAATGTATTCCTGTTTTGCTAGTCAGGAAGAGTTTTGGCTGGTAAATCCTTGAATATGCTATGTGTCTTACAGTATTTCCTAACCATTTGTAAGCTTACAAAGCTAAAAACAATATCTGACTCTCTTAGTCTCTTCTAGGGTACTTTTCCCTCTCTAATCAGGAACTCTCTAGACACAGGTTTTTATGACAAGCTCCCTGAATGCTTGTCTACACTCTTGATATGAAGATCGATTTAAGATAAGAAGATATAAGATGAAAATATGAAGATATGGAAAGATGATGATTTTATTTAGGGCCAGGCGATGGTATTTTATACCTCTAGGACATCTCCTGGCCATAATCATCTATTAGATGAGTTAATTAAAACCATGACAATCCACTATGGATTATGGCAGTGGTTATTAAAATATCCCCATTTTAATTTGGCCCTTGATATAACTTAATTACAATCATTTCAGCCCAATTGAAGGCACTACTACTCTCATAATTGAAAGATTTTAGGCATAATATTAGCACCTCAGAGGTGTATATTTGCCTTTCATTCAGCCCGATTATGTTCCATCATACAGCTGACAAAATACAATAAGTGGGGGAAAAGAATATATATAGAATTTGAATAATGATGCACCCTTAATTGGGATGTTGGCAGGCCTCTCGATAGTACTAGGTACTCCCTATTTGGGCCGTCCATGTGCAAGTACTATTGTTTCATCATACAGCTGACGAAATACAACAATTGATATAAAGAATATATGGAATCAAAGAATGATGCAACCTTAATTGGGACGTTGGCAGCCCTCTCAATAGTACTTGGTACTCCCTAATTGGGAAGTCCATATGTAAGTACTATCATGCCAATTATGGTGATCAACATATATAAAATTATTATTCATTAATCATACTTGCATTCAAATGCATAAATGCAATTAAGTTTGTGACATAGATTCACTTGGTACACCCAAGTGGTTCCCATAATCAGCCATAAAGTAATAATATCATAGCTATTACAAGCTACAATAATCAGGACGATTTAAGTACAATTGAGGCAGTTTTGGGTGAATCTAGTTATGCAGATAAATTGGGAAGGATCAAAGGTCCATCAATGGGAGTAATATATCAGCATTGATGGTTTTCTCAAAGAGTTTATTTTCAAGTCAACCATCAAAATCTAACACTTGGTCATAAGAATTTTAAATATGGCATCCAGTCTATACTGGACAATGTCATCGCAATTGAGATGTTGCACCCCCAGAGCTTTAGGGATATCCAGGTATTTCTTGACATGGTGGTTATTATCATCAGTTTATCCCTTGGTTTGCTGACCTAGACAAGCCTCTGTTCTACCTTCTACATAAGAACGTGCCTTTTGAGTGGCAGCCTAAGAAAGAAAAGGCCTTTAATGCATTGTGGACTGCTCTTTGCACTAATGACATTTTAGTCTATCTGCAATTTGATCAACCTTTCATGTTATTTACAAAAGCCAGCAATGTTGCCATTGTGGCCATCCAAGCCCAGTATGACGAAAAACAGGTCAACTACTCATGGCTTACTTCAGTAAAGCCCTGAGTAAGGACAAGCGGAATTTTAACATTACCAAACGAGGATGCCTGAATGTCATACTAGTAATTAAGCATTTTCTTTCCTATCTTTTTGGCACCCATTTTATCATTGTCACTGAACATTAATTGCTCCAATGGCTCCAACAGATGAGGGGACCCCAATGGCTGTCTATCCAGGTAAATATTGAGACTACAGAGCTATGACTTTACCATTGTCCATTGTGCAGGGACGATCCACTAGAATGCTAATGGTCTCTCTAGAATGCCAGTTTTGGCTGCCTTGACTCCTGAGGAAGACCAGTTGTCATGATTTGGATATGACTGGATGATAAGCCCTAAGTCATTATGGCGGAATGGATAGGATCCGCCATGTTTACTATGAGTAATGATTATTCAAGCGCCTCAAGGTGGGGCGATAATGGGTTGTAGGGAAATCACTTCAAATTAGGTGATCATGAAAGTAAAGAAAGAAGAGTTGCCAGAACCAATGAGATATGGCTAATTAAATTACTAAGATATGGAAGTGGTATTATCTGAAGCCGCTAAAATATAGGCAAGATGAGATGATTAAGAGGTGTTGATTGTTAATAAGTTTAGAGTAAGCAGAACAGCGAGAATCTGCTGTATTTATTATATTAAATAAAAGAGTGTGGCTGTACAAGTGCTTTATATTTATTTAAATTTAAATTTATTGCGAGGAAGGCTGACCATGGGACGGACACTTCTGAATTTGACCCAAAAGAAACAAAACTTAGTAAAAAGGAAGGCACCCCAGAGAAGCGATGCTATCTCTTGTTGCCTGCGGGAACGCCACTTATGGGGAGGGGGAGGGAACGTGTGAAGGGGCCGTATCCACAATTGAACACGTGTGGAGGAAAGGGTCTGATTTGATGAACCAAACTGGGAACCAGGAGGAGACCAGCTGTCAGCGACGCAGTGGGAGGTATCCAAACATCCACGCCTGAAAGTGGTCCACCAAATGAGACCGTAATCTGTGGACAGCTTCTGGGAGGGTGGGGGTGGAGCCTGTGATGGCATCCAAGACAATCGTGTGGATAATCCACATGGAGATTGCAACCATCAGAGCATGGAGGGAGTGTGGAGGGGGAGGCCATTGATAAAGCAAACATATCTCTTGACAGACTGAAAGGATCTGTTTGATCCTGGCCCAGCAGACGTTGAACTTCGCGCCATATAACTTTAGAGGTAGGACACTTCTCTAGGCGGTGGAACAGCGTTCCATACTGGTCACACACGACTCAGGATGAGTGTAAAGTGTTAGAGCGCTCAGCCATACGGTACACCCACCTCAGGCAGCGCCACACATGGGAACAGATTTGAGGCTGCAACAGAGGATGGTGTGCGTATTTCCAGATAGTTTTTTGGGTCATAATGGAATAAGGGATGTCCATCATGTCCAGGTAGTCCACCCTGGATAGGACTTGGGGTCGAATGGGGATCACGCCATCATGGATGGGTAGCCCCTGTACCTCTTGTGTGAACTGAGGAGAGGGGCGGCCTCTTTGGGTTGTATGTCCGCTAATACAAATTCTCCACTCTGCGCTTCGCATGGAGAGTAGGATTCGTTTGTAGTGGGTTTTAGTCCCATGAGGACCTGTGGCCGATGTGTGTGATGCGAGGTATTTCATCAGGGAGTGGGGGTTTGATGGATTGTTGAGGCCCAAGGCTCAGGAGAAGTTGGAGTGGGCCACGCGGGTCCAGTGTTGGGAGGGGAGCGTAGGGGCAGTGATGGCCGCAATCCAGGTGCCCAGGATCTTGCCACATGGGCTTTGAAGTCAAGCAGGCCCATTCCACCATGATGATGAGGGCCAAACATGACCTCTAGCCGTATTGATGGTGGGCGGCCTGACCAAAGCCATACTTGCATAAGAGCATACAAGGTTTTGAAAAAGCCTGGGGAGAAGGGGATGGCGTGGGCTCCAAACCAGACTTTGGAGAGGAGCATAGAGTTGGCTAAAATAACCCTGCCAGTAAGAGAAGTAGGGTGGGCTCTGAGGGAGGCGATGCGCTTCGTCACGTTGTCTAGAATACAACTTTCCATTACTGCTGATGTGTACCCGCCTGCCTCCACCCACACATCCAGATGCCGGACAGGCCCTATGGTATGGAATGGCACGAAGGGGAGCACTAGTGGGGCGATATGGGGTGAGCAGGGAGGGCGAGCACGTGTGCAAGCAGATGGGCCGTAATGGGCACTGGTCACTTGGGCCCAGCAGGTTTGATACTGACCAAGGAGGATGATTTCGGTTTTGGAAGCGTTCAGTGCAGCATTAATTACCTGGGAATACTCCTGGATGAGAGCTTCAAGCGCGCGTGCATCTTTATTATTATACACCCCAACCACAAAGTCATCTGCAAACGCCATCATCTTGACTGGGGCTTGGCCTGGTACATGGACCCAAATGAGGTGGGCATTCACGTTTTGAAGTAGTAGGTCAAGGCTGAAGTTGTATAAGTGTGGGCTAAGGGGGTCTCCTTGTCGTAAGCCCCTTTGAGGGTGGACTACTTCCGTTAGGAAGCCAGGGCCATTTACTGCCATTGTTGCAGATTCTGTGAGCAGCATCACCCAGTTGATGAAGCGAGGGGTAAGCGGAATTGATGGAGGCATGCCCTGAGGTATTCCCAGTTTACTCTATCATAGGCCTTCTGTTGGTCTAAGAATACAAGTGCCTCAGAGGCTGTGGACTGGCATGCGTTAGCCACAGAGTGCACGTTATCCCAAATCGACCTTCTGGGTATGAAACCAAATTGTTCTGGGGAGATGGTGGCAGATGCTATAATCCCTAAACGGTTAGCCATGATTTTAGTTAAAATTTTTGTATTCGTGTTAGTTAAAGAAATGGGGCGCCAGTTAGCTAAGTCTAGCTTGTCCCCTTTCTTGAAGAGTGTGATGGTGAAGGCTTATTGTCCTCCTGGTAGGAGGCGCGTTTCCAGAAGGCTCTGGTTAATGGAGGCAAGCAGCAGTGGGGATATACTTGAAGTACTTTTTGTAGAATTCATATGGAATGCCATCTGGGCCTGGGCATTTCCAATTTGGTGCACCACGGATGGCTGTCCAGAGTTCATTAGGAGTAATCAAATTCATTAATTCTGGGTATTGGGAAATGGTGTGGATGTGGGTTTGGTGGAAAAATTTTGTCACTTCAGCTGGCTGAATTGGATCAGATTGGTATAGCTCAGAGTAATACTTTTGTATTTTGATTGCCACTTCAGCTGGCATATCCGCGATGGAATCATCGGATCTCTGCACCTGTGTGCAGGCCATGCTCTAGCGTGGTGCAAAGAATTTTTTAAAAAAATTTCCGGTGCACTTGTCTCCCTCTGTAATGTGTTTGGCCATGTACTGAATACAAACCCAATGTTTGTGTTGCCTTTTGAGCGCGTTGAGGTGGGCAGCTGCCTCCGCCCACTTCCAGCCCCATGCAGGGCTGTAGCCTGTGGCTGGGATGTTGGACTCCAGGTGTGCCAACTCTGCCAGAGTGTGCAAAATGACTGCTGATGTGGCTCATGAGCGTCAGGAGGAGAGGTGGCAAGAGTGGCGGATGGTATCCTTTTTGAAGGCTGACCATGTGGAAATTGGGTCCATGCAAAACGGTGTAACAAACTCTTTTGCCAAAGTTGCTGATTCCACCCAAGTGAAAAACCTGGCGATGCAAGTTCGGGAGGGCGGAGTTTGCACCAATGTGGGGCCTTAGCCACTGTGACAGGTAAGTGGTAGGTTATCGAGACCAGCCAGTGGTTGGAGAATTCAATTTTTGTTGTTTGGAAGTGGAAAATGTTAAATTGAAGTTTTGCCAGTGTGAGGATAAGGTTGATGCGGGTCATGGACCTTAATTGGCCATTGTGGACGTGGGGGCGCGTCATGTTTTCAAGCAGCGGGGCTTGCCACAGCAGCGCATCTATTAACCCAAGGGTGGCTTTTAGAACGCGAAGTTCTACTTGACCTGGGGGGGCTTGGGAGGAGGAAGGCCAACGGTCTGTAGATGTGTTTAGCCAACAGTTCATGTTGCCAACTACGAAAGGGTCTGAGGGGTAGTGGGAGGGATTTGACTGACGAGAAAAATTCCTGACACTCTCATGCACAGGTTGGGGCATAGATGTTGATGATAGCATGCGCCACATCAGCCCACGAGAAAGTGACAATGAGGACTCACCCATTGAGGAAGGATTTCAATGATAAAAATTTAAAAAATTGTTTTTCTGAACTAGCACCCCACAGTGCTCTGACCAAAAGGATAGGGAAGGGAGGAGCATGGTTTTCCAAGCATCCTCAGAACCTCGCAGACAGTGGGACTCCTGGATGGCCAGGATATCCGAGGGTAAATTTTTGTAAAAATCTCAGTTTCCTAGCCTGGGATGTCAAGGCCTTGAGTCCAGCGATATTCAATGTCCCTAAAGTGAAGGTTTTTCCCATCACACCTTAGGTGTGAGGGGTGAGCACCTGGGCCCACTAGCCTCTTCTAGATCCCCATGGGCCTTCATGGCAGCACAGGTATTTGTAGCAACGCTATCGATGGTTTTGTTAATTTTAGCAGAAAGGTTCGCGTTGGCTTTTGCCTTCTCTTTTTGTTTCCCTGACATTGAACGAATTTTTTGCAGTGCGGATGAGTTTGGTGCACCAATGTTTGGGTTGAAATTTTTTCAGGTAGGTTGGAAACCAAGTCAGTTTCAACCAGAGCTTGGTTGCTAAGGTTGGGTGAGATTGAGTCACCCATTGGGTCCTCAGATTGGTTGGCCCAATCGGCATGGGCTTCCCAATATGCTTGGTTGATGGATTCCTGAGTTGCTTCAACCACGAAGGTTTTGATGTCCTCCTGGCATTGGGAGTGTGGGATAGTGGAGGTGACTTTGGCTGCTTCCTTGACCGCGGCCCTGCAGGCCTGTTTGGTCTTCTTCTGCTCTTGAGGGGAGATAAGTTTTACCAGTAGGTAGCAGCCTTGTGCTCCCCACGGGAAAGCCTTTTTGTTGCTTGTGGTTGGTTTGTAGTGCACCTCTCCGCTGGCCATGGCCGCCGAGGGGAGCTCTTGGAATGTGATGCCCTCCTTGATGGGGCATGCATGTGCCTTATGGCCAAACGCGTCACAGTGGGTGCAGATGGGGGGTGCGCTGTCCACGGTTACCCAGAAAGGGTGGGCGGTATGCCCTTCAATATTGATATATGTGGAGTGCAGGATCTGAGTTAGGTCCTTTGTGATATCCTCGGTTAGGGTCAGAACTGCAATGGCTTTGCCAGTGCACAGGTGTGGCATCAGCGTAAAGTGTTGCATCTCAAAAGATTGTATTTCGCCATATACAGTGAGAACATCTTTCAGGTGCTGCTCTAAAATGGCACGTTTTACCATAGTAGGCAAAAAGTCAAATGCGAGGAAAATTTGGTTGAATTTTGTCCATCTGGTGCATTTGGTTTACATGACCTATTGCCCTTCAGGGAGGTCGATCACTACATGCACTGCAGCAGCTTTATATGCTGCCTCCTTGTTTTTGAAACCGAGGTCCAGCCAACCACGTGACATGGAGTGAGGTGCAATATACACCGCAGTCAGGAAAAAAGTGTGCACATCCCCACAAAATTTTTATAGAGCTGTTTGTTGGATGTCCAAAAACACATGGACTCCGTATTCCACCAACAAGAGTGGTTGGGAGTGCGGCGTGTTGATGTACTGGTTGCATCATGCTTGCCAAGTGAGGATTTCTGGGGAAATAGTGACCGCCAGTTTTTTATTTTTTTTCTATTCTGCCAGTTTCTTCGGGGCGTTTTTGAACGTTTGAGGCCGCGGGCCTACCACCTGCTCCTCTTACCTTACTTGCCCAACTGCTCCCTGACATGAGCGCAGACTAATCTCCTCTGTGAGATTATCAAACTAGAATCAGACTTGAATTGAACAAGTTGCAAAAGTGATTGCAACAAGATAGAAAAGCTGTGCTTCATATTTATTAAATAGTTTATTCTGTTGTTTTGAGGATAATAATCATATCGTTGGTCCTGTTGCTCAGTGGGCTGAACCCTGTGCAAAAACCCTTACGGCATATCTCTTCAATTCCGCCAATTTTATAACACCAGTTATATGATATAACTGGCCGCTTGGAAAACGGTGGGAATTGGAGACCCCATAGATCCAAACTGAACTCCAGAAGATGACTTGCGACACTCAGGTCAGAGATGGGCTACTATTTAAAAAGCTCAACAATAAGTGACTCCCTTACATTCTCCCTTCTTACAGAACTTGTGTTATCCTGGTGGGTAATGCAACTGTGGGGCATGGTGCGGTGAAGAGGATGCATGAGTAGCTAAATTAACGATGCTATTGAGATTAAATGGTGGAAAATATCTAAGAGGTCCTAGATGCTTGTATGACTTGTTGATCCCAAGATTAGGCCAACCTTTGGTATCAGCATTTGATAGTTGTTCCAACAAGACCTTTTTTTTAGTACTAGATGGTCCCTTCCAACAAGACCTTTTAATTTTATCAGAATCGATGTAATAGGCCCTCTTCCCACTGGGTTGCTTGGCTAAAAGTATATTATCCTAGCCGTGGAACATCTAACCAAGTGTATTTAAGAGATTTGAGTCCCAAATTCCACCACCAAAACCACAGCTCTTTTTCTTGTTTGATCTGTTTTCACCCAGAGCAGGTGCCCAAAGCTTACTTTCAGACAACAGGCCTAACTTCACCTAATGGGTAGTACAAGAGCTTACCTCATTATTTGGCACTAACCAGAGTTTCGCCGCTCCTTACCACCCATCAACTAATGGGGTGGTAGAACGCGCTAATGGAACTCTTATCTCCATTTTGCATAAGTTGGCCGCCTCAGATCCTGCTTGCTGGAACCACTAACTAACCGGCGCTTTATTTGTCTATAGGATAAGCTACCATTGAGTCATCAAGTTATCTCCATTTAGAGCCCTGTATAGGCGTGCTCCCTGGCTGCCAATTAGCTTTCAGCCATTGCTTAAGACCTCCACATCTGAGAACTCCAAGTTAACTATGATGGGCTTAGCCAATGAAATTGTCCAGCTTCATGACCTAGCCACACAAGGCATTGTCACCACTACAGGAAGAGAGACATCCTGATTTAATCCTGGCTGATTTTCCTTAAAATTTTCCAATGAATGACCTTGTTCTTTTCTATCACCATCTCATGGAGGTTGACAGAATAAGCTTGACGTTCTTTAGTTTTGACCTTATAAGGTTATTCATAAAGTGAAGTCAGAGTAATCCATTGCCAAAGTCTACCAGAAGAATGTGGTAAATAAGGGTGAATAGTAAGTTCCTTTAGCCTTATACTTCCCTCTAAAAGGATCTTGAGGGGGTGTTGTCAGAATTTTGAGACAAAAACAAATTGTAATCCAGAATTCAAATTTGAGCTGTGGTAAAATGACTCTAAATCCTGCTTGAATGGAGCCTTATATCAATTGCACCAAATCTAAATTAAATTAGTAATCTGCATGCAGTTAAGGATTAATGGAGGCGACTATAGGAATCTCATACCACACTTCCTGAATCACAATAGGTGCGGCGTCCAGCGCTTCAGTCATGAGGCAATGAAGTACAATGAGGGTGCCACTCAGGCAGTTGATCTGGAAGGCCTTGAAAGATCCTGAGCGGATGAGACCATAAAGATCCCTGAGGCACCGTATCCCTATGCACCCTATAAATATCAACACATCTTAATCTAATAAAGTTGTCTGTATTCAGTCCATCTTTACGTTTTTTGACCTCTACGCAGATTTACAGCTTTAATATCACCTTTGAACCACAGTGACAGTCTATAGAACTGTTATGCCAATAAACAGATCAATCAGAAAGTTGCTGCTTGGATAGTAATCAAATGTGTTGATACACCAATTAATACCTTACCATGCTTATGAAGTTCATCCAGTTAGCGTTGTACTAAATATAAATAGGACACTCCCATTGTATCTTAAATTAATTTTTTTCTAAAAATAAAATTTTATTGTTAAAAAATAACCTACAAAAGCCATATATTCAAATAAAACCTTTGATACTTCTATCCTACTATTTTGTGTCTCCCTTATTGTCATAAGCTTTATTTGCCCAATATTCATTTTACAAATTTGTCCCCAACAGAAAAATAAAGTCTTTCATATTTTAAAAGTACACTTTCTGGAGGGATTTAGGGAAAAGCACCAAGTGAGCACTTTAAAAATAATAATTTCTGCATAGTTGATAGATGTATATGATTGTACTTATGAAAATATCAAAACTATTTAAGCTCAAGATCAGGGCTATCTTAAATAGAATGGTAATTTAACATAGTCTCGACTAGATTGATATATATTCTTGTACTTCCCCATACATAGACCACCTCAAAGAACATAGTATCAAAAACCTTACTTCTACCACCTTAATGGGAACCTACAGAGCACTAAGCTTTTTTAGATACTAGGTGGTCCCAACCTAAAGGGGGATACACCAATACAGAGCACTACGCTTATAGTTTGGTTTCATTGTAGTTTGCACCCCAGCCATCTTTTTACTATTTATAAATAATAAAATTGCTGATTTGTTTTTGCTGAGTAATTATGGAATTATTTAAATAGTAATAAAACTAGTTTAGATATACTAGGACAAAATAATCCAATGTACTACTCAATTATTATAAGCCAGATATAAGATCAACTATTTGTACCTATCTTTATAATGTAATAGGATTGATAAAAAATATAAAAGCATATCCATAATCAGAAAATGCAAAAGCAGAGTATACAATTTATAGTGATACAGTTATCAGTATAGCAAAGCTTAATTTACCCTTGGGCCATTATATCATAACGTGTACATTACAAAAGTTAATCCATTTAGGAATGTATGCCAAAGGTACAAATTCCCATCAGACCACTAGCCTATATCTTAGAGGCGCACATAAGTTGTTCAGTCTCATCCTACAAATCATGTGTAAGCATGAAAATTTTTCCAGAAAATACTCTACTTAAGTGAGTTTGAGTAGTTCTTTTATGCCTATAAATAGTTTTCACAATGAAAGATAACTGGACAAAGGGAAGTTTAAAAGTTATCTAGGGAACTTTACTCTATGTATTTAATTTAAGGTAAAAAATTAGTTACTAAGTAGATTAATAATAATATATAAAGTAACAAGGAAATTTAAAGCTTATATCTAAGGACAAAAGTGCCCCATATTTAGAGCTTGGAATAGATCAAGATCCACTATCCAAGTCCTTTCACAAATTATAGATGGTAAATGAGAAAAAAGGTTGTTATATTTGATAGGACAGTAGATCACTAAAAATTATTAAAATCAAAGCATTGTCATGCTAATATGATATGATGATGTAGTTGCTTTGCCAGATGTAAATTGTATATTATTCATTTTTCAGATCCTTACATAAATAGGTTTGAGGAGTGTATAGTATAGTGGGGTAGTTCCTGCTCCACTCTGGGTTGGGTTTTGATCAAAACATGTTTAAAAAGCACAGGATAAAAAAACTGGCGCAGTATATTTGTCCCAAGGTTGACCTGACTCATTTAATTTTTAAACATAAATAGGTTTGTTGGCGCATTGAATATTAATTAAATGTCAAGGGATATTAATGAAATTTGCTAATAAATAATTAAATAAATAAATGAGAAACAAAGGTTAAGGCGCTATTTAAACTAAGGAAAACCAATACTGAACTCCCTTTAAGCCTTGGATGGGGGAACAAGCGCTTCATTTTGGTAGTTTTGACGCCCAAACTTACACACTCCTTGGTAATCTGATCTCTCAGGCTAAGATAAAACATGAAAAGTCTACCCCACGTTAATGGTTTGTACTTCATGCATTAGTGAGGTGCATTAGTGTTATAAACGTGATTTTCTCATTCTCAATTTGGCAAAGAAATAAACTATTGATCATCATTTGTTGGTTGCATTGAGATGTGATATATGTGCAGCATCGGTGGAGTGTTTGTGAAGTTTTTCAAGGACAATATCCAATCTATAAGAGTACATACTTGAATATATTGACAATAATACAGCGGAGGAGAACAAACAGGATGGCTCAGGATCATCAAGCAATGTATATTCTCATGTCTCTGCTGGTCAGTCCATAAAGTATGGATTGTAATAGTTGGCATGTTAGCAGAAAACACCAAGAAACAATACAACTATTAGACACAATAGTTGTTAGAGTTATTGTTTTATATAATGTATATGAAAACCCCCAATGGATAAGGACAGTGATAAAATGGTTTGAATGGAGTCAGAAAGTAAGCTAGGAAAGTTAGACTTTGCTGCAACTCAGTTCTCATTGAACCACAACAGCACTCAAAATGCCAAGGGCATAGCCATTTGAATGTCTCTGTTAACTGAGGAACTAGATGAAAGGTGTTATAAATACACTTTAAAAACATAATAAAGGCCCCTGTTGGACATTTGCCTCCTAGGCTACAAAAATATAAATGTTGTGGGTAAAACTCAGCCAAATAGAGGAAATGTCAGACATTTACAAGTCCACAATAATGAGGAAATTAATTTCATTATAATAATGATTTAGTCTGCTAAAAACCCTGGCCAATTCTTGGTGGAACCTTACAAATTGGGGTAACATGATGTCAAATCCTACACAGCATCTAAAACAGTAACCAATAGTGGATTACTCTGACCACAAAGTGGACTATGGGGCATCTATCAGATGGTTTCCTCAACCATGCCAGGTCCTTCCAAGCACCTATGTGAGGACCCCCCCCCTTTTATAGGCGTGGCAGGGGTTCCCAAGGTGAAATAAATTTCTTGGATGAGGTTTGGCTGAAATACATCAGATTGTTATCTCACGGGTACATCTTAGCTAATAATGATTCCCCATCCATCATTCCGTCAAAGAGATGCAAGTTTGCTGAGCCTTGATAGGCTAAAATCTCATATTACCTAAATTGGAATTTCCCAAGCTATTGAACGTCGAGGCTTGATTCCTTAAATACTCATATCAATTTACTATATGACATACTCTCTTTTACCCCCATGTGGTGCTCAATAAAAAACTATAAAATTAAAACTTTTTCTATATTTATTTATTTAATTATTTTCAACAAGTGGTGTAAGAAGCCCCACCTCTAAAATTGTTGAATTAGAGGTAAATAAGCAACAGCGAGCCTTTTAACAACCCAAAATACAACAAGTGGTGCTCACTACCTGGGAGCCTGTGCACTACAAAAAACCACTAAAAAATGAAATAAACCCTCATCTAGCCTCCATTGAACTCCAGCTAGCTAGTGCTCTGTCTCAACTTAAATGGCTTGAGCAGCACTCACTACAAAGCCCTAGTATAATAAAACCCCTATGTGAAACAAGTTTATATTGGGTGAGGGCAGTATTGCCTCCTTCCTATATGTGTATGAATCTACGATGGAAGGAGCCACTGACCAGCAAAAAATCCTGTTTATTCTTTCTTTCTTAAATTAAGTTGACCAAGAAAGAATGGCCCCCACCATGGTCAACCTCAGCACTTGGGCAGAGGTTAAGAAAGCGCTTCTTGATGAATTTGGTTCTAAGCAAAGTTTTCTTCGACAAAAACAGGATTTTATGTGCCTTAAATTGCAAGAGGGAGAATCAAATACATCGTTTGTTGAGCGCTTCTATAATAAAGCACATCCTTTGTTGCTTGGACTTATGCTACCTTTTTAAGATGCAATTGTGGCTACCTTGGCTGGCTTGGCATCTCATCCCTCCTTAGAGATGAATCTCTCTTCTGTAAAGCGCTTTTAAAAAACTGTACGGTATATCAGGGAGGCTTTATTAGCGATTGCAGATATCTATGAGCTAGACTCTACACAAGAAGCTATGAGCCAAGTGTCTACGCTGATCAAATAGCATCTACTACGACTATATCCCTCTGGAAACCTGCTCTTTATGAAGTTGCCATCATCCACTGCTTCCTTTTCCCATAAAGCTAATCAGATGGTCATGGCGGTGATGGGACAGTGCTCTCCTTTGTCTTCAGTCCAAAAGACTCAGCTGGTGGAAGCCGCCACCCCTTTGCTTTTCTTGTATTCTTCTTCAGAGCAGCTTTTCCAAATGATCCCAAAACTGGCTTTTAAGCCCAAACCCCTTCTCAGGTCCAAATCGCTCCCACTAACAATGGGTTAAATGATAAAGTCACAAAAGGTATACCGCCTGGTTTGCAGAAGCACACAGCTGATAATAGACTCAACGTTGTTAGAGTTAAAGCATCCACCTCCATGGCGCTATCCCCTTCAACTTCTCATTCAGCTAACTCTAGTCTGAAAACTGTCTCCCTAAGGCATCAAAAACCCCTACTTTGAAAGTCGAAACTTGAGCTGTGATAATTCCAAAACCTCCCCCAAAAGTTATTATGGTGGAGGACTAACCACAGGACCTATCATCCCATAAGGAAAGTCTTAAAACTACCCCACCTCCTATGGGCTCTTTAACCTGCATTGATAACCCTCTGAAGATGGATCTAAGGGGGGTGATGAAGATGTTGGTCATTATGTTCTAAGAGCCCCAGGTGAAGTAAAGGTATCTGATTGATTGAACCTGGAGAGAGTAAATTGGGCTATGATCCCTCATCAAACCTATCTGCGGCAAGTGATAAGGGGTGATGAGTTTATTGACACTGCCAGTGATGCTGACCAGCTCATTGCCACATTTCTCTGATCTACCCAGTGTGTTCATACCCTGCAGACTATTCAGGAGAAATACCCTGAAAAAGCCAAACGACTTGCCTCCACTATTCATCTAAAAGAGGTTCTCACTCTTCACCCCTCCTTGGGTGGTGCTTTAACTAAAGTGGAGGTTGTCATTAATGGTGTATAGGTTAAAGCTATCCTTGACGTTGGTCCTCAGTGAACGTTGTGTCATCCAAACTTATTAAGAAAATTAAGCTTTCCCCTGACCTCGACTACACCCAAGAGTTTGGAACTGCAAGTCCTAACAATACCCAAGCCAATGTGGTGTACTCATCACTGCCTATTCGTTTTAGGAAGCTTCTCTTGTCAGCTCTGGCAGTAGCTTTGATTAATGATACTTATGACTACTCATTTGAACCCAGTTCATACATAAATATGAAGGGGTATTAATATGAAGAAGGGCTGTCTCTCCTTGCTTAACTATGAGGTTACATTAATTCTGATTAATGAAGAGCTTAACAAAAAATATGCTTTCACCGTTGAGTTTCCCTCTTCTGCCTTAACATTACATTACACCACGGCAGTACAGCTTACAAAAATGTTGCCTTCATCAGTGGAAGCCTTTGAGGGTATCCCTTATTATGCTACAGAAGAGATTGTAATTAAAGCGGGTGAACAAAGTTAGTTGACAGTAATATTACCCTACAAATTCCTCATAAATTCTTATTGCACCTAACTAGCATCGATGGAGTTAGTCATTTAGAGCCCAGAGTTTTTCTGGGTGTACTATATCCTGCCTATCAACGACCTATCAACCTTCTGCTAGGAAATCTTACCAAGAAGGATATGGTTGTAAAAAACATCAATAGATCAGAAGGGGTATGCTGATTCCTCTTGAAGAAATAAAGCAAGTTCACTATATTGGATCTAAGCAGATATGGGGTTACCCGCTGATCAATCTTTATGTATCCTTCCCTCTGTTCAAATCTCCGATGAACTAACTCCAGATGAGCTGGAGAAAATACACACCTTACTAGAGTCCTATAGTGACATCTTCTCTTCCTCTGACACCGACTGTGGGCAAATGAAGGGTTGGACTCATACCATTGATGTTAGTGATTCTTGGCCTATCCACTCCAAACCTTACTGCAAATCCAAAGTTGAGGAGCTACAGATGAGGATGGAGCTTAACCAGCTTCTAGACTCTGGGTTGTTGGTGCCTTCCCAAAGCCTTTGGTCATCCCTTCTCCTATTGATAAAGAAGAAAAAGGGAGGTCATTGGGTAGCGATGGACTACCATAAGCTAAATAACCTTACAAAGAAGGACAGCTACCCTATCCCCCGCATTGATGACGCTCTGACCAACTATTTGGGTCTAAATACTTCTCCGCAATGGATTTGGCTAGTGGGTATTAGCAGATGGACCTTTCTCCCCAGGATCAGAAGAAGTGCGCCATTATTTGTAGTGAGGGCTTGTTCCAACCCACTCAGTTACCTCAGGGTTGTGCAATGCGTCTGCTACTTTTCAGCTGGCAATGGATTATATTCTCCATGACCTTAAGATGAGCTGTGTGATCTTCTATATTGATGACATCACAGTTTTTTCCTAAAGACATTCAATGAGCATCTCACGCACCTAAAGAAATTGTTTCAACATTTGCGGGACTCTTACATAAATCTGAAGCCCTCTAAATGTACTTTTTTTCCAAAATATTCGGATTTACTTGGAAACACCATCTCCCAAGATGTTATACAACCTTTGCAAGATAAAGTCGAAGCAGTAGCTTTGATTCCCGCTCCTAAAACCCTTCATGATATCCAGGTATTCTTGGGCAAGATGGGATATTACCATCAGTTCATTACTAATTTCGCCCAGCTTAGTGAGCCCCTTGTAATGTTCTTGGCCAAGAACACCCCCCTCTATTGAGGGGCTGAATAACATGCTTCATTTGAGACTCTGAAGGCATTATTGCAAAAAAGGCCCATACTACGTCACCCTGACTATGGCAAGCCTTTTATGTTGTTTAAAGATGGCTCCAAAACGCTGTTAGAGCTATATTGGCCCAGCTGGATGAATATGGAATTGATCATCCCGTACCTTGCTCCAGCAAGATGCTCTCAAAAGCTGAGCGCAACTATAGCGTCACTGAAAGGAGTGCCATGCTGTTTTATTTGCAGGCAAATACTATCGCCCTTTTCTTTATGGGGCATCTTTTAAAGTAATAACTGACCACGCCTCATTGAAGTAATAACAGAATATGAAAGATCCCACAGGGAGGTTGTCTCTCTGGGCTATTAAGCTTCAGCAGTATGATATGACCATTGAGCACTGAGCTGGGACCCACCATATGAACGTTGATGGGCTAAATTGGCTGCCTGTCCTTCACCTTGACAACAGTGAAGCTGAGCAGTTGCATGACCTCTCAATGAATCTTGACGCATGAGCTGATGAAGATGAACCATTAAATAAGAAGCTCGCTCATCACTCTTGCAACATAAAAGTAAAGAATGGGAAAATATATAAAAAAGCTAGAGTAAATTGGTTGCCCTATCTCCAGCCATCCAAGAAAGTCCTTGTCATTTTAGAGTCTCATACTATCATGGGGCATGGCGGAGTGTGCCAAACCTATGAGTTGATAAAATAGTGATACTATTGGGAGGGTGTCAGACATTTGCCCTCACAGCTGCAGAGAAAGAATATCTTGGGTCAAAATCAGCTGAAATGGGGAAATGTTGGCCATTTAAAAGTTTGCAATGAACCTAACTGTAATTTAAGTAAGAATAACGAAATAATTGACCAAAAGACCCTGGTTGATTCTTGGAAGAACCCCACACATTGGGGTAACACAATTTCTAAAACCAAATGGTCAATAAACCTAAAATCAAACGGTTGGATTAACAAACCATGCGACAGACTTTGGGGGCGACCATCAGAAGGCACTCCCCAGCCACAATAAATTCCTTCAAAGCACCTACTTGGGGACTCCCCTTTAATAGGCTTGGTGGGGGTCACCCAAGGTGAAAGGAATTTCTAAAATGGGATTGGCTGAAGTTCATAAAATCTTTACCTCACGGGTATGTTTTGGCCAATTATAATTCCCCTTCCATCGTTCCTCTAACATGAAGTGAGTATCCCAAGTTTCAATACGCTATTCCATCATATTTCCTAAATTGGACTAGGCTAAGCTATTCTGAAAATATCTTTAAATTCCACTCAACCCTCAAAATATTTTAAATACTGAATGGTTAGATATTGAAGGGGATTGTTATTTCCTTTCTACCCCGCTATTCTAAAAAGCCTTATAAAACACAAGATTTATTTGTGCTTATTTTTAATTTTTTTAGTCTAAAGGTTTTTCTTTCTGATCGGCATAAATTTCTAGTCAAAATCTTATGTAAAAAAGCAAATATAAATTACCCACCGTAGTTTCACTCTGATGTCTTCATATTCCCCACTGGCTGCTCAGTGTGGGGAAGTGGCAAAACTCCTCCCGCCATTTTCCATTCAACAGGAAAACGTGCTCAGACTGGCTCGACCAGTCATACCAAACCTCTGGGACAATTCATTCCTCCCAAGGTTCTCAACGCCCATCTGCTCAAACCCAAGTAGTGCCTTGTTGCCCCCTGGTACTCCCCCAGAGCAACATATGTTTTGGCCTTAGGGTCAATTATGGGAAACTTTTCCCTTACATGACCAAGCCATTATCAAAATGGCTCAGGCGGTGATGCATCCTGCCAGTTTTATTGACTTCTACCCCTATAATGGGTATTTTGATTTTGGCTTCACAGTTGAAGCTGACGCTGCCACTGCAGCAACAGTGCCCCTGGTTTTCCAGGTTACCCCTCCCCCCATAATTCATACCTGGCTCCCAACGGATACCACTTTGGCGGTTCAGTTCGCTGGTTTTCCCACCCACCTTCCCTCTGAGGTGCTCTACCAGGAGCTGATGGAAGGTTTGGCTGCCTTTGGCTCCAACCCCATCTTGCAATTTGTGGTCCCAAATGGGGCCACACGCCTCTC